>VONZ01001642.1:0-114259 GCA_012976165.1 Labeo catla
TAGAGCTCCCGTCTGCTGAGCTCGCCAAGAGGTTACAATTCAACTGAAAGCCGTCACTCCAACTGGAAGCTCTCTACGCCTGTTTCTCTGTCCTCATCATCATCATCATCATCTTCCTGTGATCGAACATGGACAGATTCCACCAGTGGAGACCGATGCAGACTTGTAAATATTTTGTGTATACGTTTTTATTGTACATGTAAGTTGTTTGAAGTGTTTTATTATAAAAATTGATTACATTAATTATATAACATTTATAATTTATTGTAACGGTTCTTATGTTTTATACCATTGGAAAGTGTCTAATGCTACAGCATGGACATCCAGTCTCATACCTAATTCTTTTGGCACAAGTAGCACAACATAATTGTGAAATATTAATTTAATTTTTATTTTTATTTTTTTTTTTTTTTGTGGCGTTATGTAAATATGAATGTGTAAACAACCGAAAAATCTGATTTGAGCAGACTTGGGCTCTTGGAGTTGGAATCTTTGAGACCGTTTAGCAAACATCCCAGACATGTAAGACATCTGACTGCGTGTGTTTGTGTATTTGTATTTTAGACCGACTCTGAGAGAAGGCCGGGAACCTACTGTGGACTTCTTGGCACATCCCAAGACAGCGAGTCTAAAAGAGCAAAACTTTCCTACACAAATAGAGCAGCTTATTCCAGATCCCCATCCACATCTAAACCTGCCAGCTCTTACTCCACTTTAGGAAGTATGTCACAGTAATGAGTAGTTGCTAAAGTATTTCAGTGTTAAAATGGTTAATTCTGTGTGCCTCTTGAATTTATGGCTGTCTGGTGAATTAACACATTGATCTTGTGTTTAGATTCTTCATGGAAATCCTCCATCAGTCCTTTGTCAAGATCATCCTCTTCATCATCATCCTCATCTTCGTCGACTCCTCCAGAGGGTCTTTGGGCCCGCAGAGATTTGGAGAAGAGGGGAGATTCAGGGCTGAGCTCACTGGGGGAGTCTAGTTACCGGTCTAGCGGACTGACATCTTCACTGTGTATGTGCACAAATATACTCGCATTTACACAGACACAATCATCCACTTGCGGTCCAGTTCTGATGGAGTGGTTCATTTTTTTTTTTCTACTGGTTTTCTTTCTCTGATTGATTTTAGCCATGATTGGATGAATTCAAGTCAACTTTTTAAAAGTATTTTCATACAAATTTTGGGATATTGCCAAAAAAGCTGAATGAAAATGGAATAAAATGCTTGCTTGAGCTTTATGTAGTTTATTTTGATATCCAGAGTAATGTGGATGTAGATTATTGCAGTGGTTTTCAATCTTGTACTTAGTTGCATGTGTCCTTAAAGGGATAGTTCACCCAAAAATGAAAATTGTCATTACCTACTCCACTTCATGTCGTTATAAACCCATAAGACCTTCATTCATCCTTGGGACACAAATTAAGGTTTTTTTGATGAAATCTGAGAGCTTTCTGACTAGGGCTGCAATGATTCCTTTATTTTATTCAAGTATTTGATTTAAAAAAAAAAAATATGCTAAAAAAAAATGCTATTAAGAATTTACAAACACTACGATTCAATTAAATATGCGATGCAGGTTTAATATATGCGTTTTATTTACATGCGTAGAGGTTAGCTACTTGCATCACATAGCGGCTCCATTCACAGTAAATGCAATTCCGCACAAACCGTTATCATTTACATGTGTGGAGCATCTCAAATTCGGTCTCTGCATGTTGTTGTGAGTTTGGGTTTATTATAACATTCATCTGGTAACGCAACATGCACCATTTTAACAGATTTGTAAGGCAAGTCATTTATAAACCTCCACCAAACACGGGAGAATACATCATTGTCTTTCTCAATATGTTAACTGTTCATGGTGATTTCAAAATAAGTTTAAACCCTCACTCCGAGTATACACATTTTAAAGTCCACATATTCAAAAATTAACAGTGGCTTTAGCATTTGTATCATAAAGAAATAGCCAAATATTAAAGATTGTGGAAACTTGAATTAAATGTTGAGTCAATATTAAACGCTGATTAAAACGTGCAGTAAAGTTTAAAAACAATCATCAGGCCATTGATGCCCTCTTGCAGTCATTTGTTATAACGCGCAATGTACATTAGCTCTATTGTTTATAATACATTATGTATTTTAACAGTTTTAATAAAACCATATGATTACTTGCTTTTGATACTTTATTTGAACAAAATAATATTGCCTCGTTGCAATTATATATGTATTTTAAGTCATTTTAAAGGCTGTTGTTCACTTAGGTCTATTTTTATTACTACAAAAAAAATGTATTATAATTATGTTTACTCTATTAATCGTCAGAATAATCGACAGATTACTCAATTACCAAAATAATCATTAGTGACGGCTCTATTTCTGACTCCTAATAAAACAAATACTTTATTCAACAGTTTCTTCTCTTCCGTGTGTTGTCTTCCCATGTTTACGAGAGTATGACATGTTGAACGTTACGGTTGAACCACTGATGTCACATGGTCTATTTCAACAATGTCCTTACTACCTTTTTGGGCACTGAACGTGGTAGTTGTGTTGCTGTCTATGCAGGGTCAGAATGCTCTAGGATTTTATCAAATATATCTTAATTTGTGTTTCGAAGATTAACGAAGGTCTTACGGGTTTGAAACAACATGAGAGTAACTGACAATTTTCATTTTTGGGTGAACTATCCCTTTAATCAAAAAGACAACCTGTTGGAAACCGCTGGTTTAATATTGCTTTCTAACCCATAATAATGACTCTACCTTTCTTTTTGTGCTTCAGACCGTTCAGAGCGTGTTACCTCCACCTATGCACAAGGTGCTCGACCCAAAGAGAACCAGTATTCATCCCACAGAGAGAATGGTTCATCTAGTCGCCGTATTTCATCAGAGTACCTCCCATCTCCTCTGGAGCGCAGCTCCCACAGGCTGACCTTGGATTACCAGTCCAGTCCGTTTTCTCGTGATGCGCCACGCTCCAGCGCTAGCTCCACCAGAACCTCTGCCTCCATCTCAGACCCATCCCAGCTCTCATCCTGGAGCTCCACCCCTTACACGCCCCTTACCAGCGGTAGCTCCAGCCCACCTTCTTCTAGCCCTGCCCCCACTCCACTTCCTGCTCAGAATGGAGGTGACTCAGATGGCAGGCGAACAACCAGGCGTCTGCTATCCCGGCTTTTCTCCCGACGCTCCAGTCAGGAGTCAAACTCTACCGTCAGCTCTGCCTCTGATTCTCGGTCATATGACTCAAGCCCAGATGAAGCCCCGCCCTCTGAAGTCCCTCCTCCTGTCAGTAGAGAAAATTTGGAAGCGGAGCTGAGGAACTCTGACACTGTTCAGGCGTTTTCGTTCTTGCGCAGACGTGGACCATCTCTCGCTCCCGTCCAGGAGAGAGCCGATGTAGTAGAGCCCGAACAGGAATCGCTCAGATCTCCAACAGGCCTGTCCTGGCTGAACTGGAACCGCTGTACCCCACTGTTCTCTCGTCGGAGGAGGGAAGGGCGTGATGAAACCGCCCGCATGGACCCTCATCGTTCACCCCAATTCCCTATTGGTGAGCGTGATGGCCGGAAAACACCTGACCGAGGCACAGATTGTGATGATGATGATGACGATGATGAAGATGACTCTTCAGAGGGTGCCACAGCAGCACCCTCTACTGGAGCCTCGGGTCTCTCTGCATCACTACTGCAGGACGGAGTCCGTCTGGCAGGACGGAGCCATGGCATGGGCAGGGTGATGACCAGCCCGCTTTTCCGTATGCCTGAGAATATGATCATTGGTGTGGGAGTGGGAGCGGAAGGGAGGAGTCAAACTGATGAGCAGGTGAAAGACAAGCCCGCCCCCTCCAGAGACCCAGAAAGACTGCGAAAGATTCAGGAGAGGTCAGAGGATAATTTTAACAATCTTTAGTTATTGTGGTAAAAAAAAAAAAAACTGTAATAAAGGTATGGTCACATTAACAAAAAAGCACAGAGCCCACAGAAGACTAATAAGTTTATGCAAGTTTACTTTGTGAAATTAAGATACAGTTTTATGATGTGGTTGTGTGTTGAATCGCTGAAGTAGACACTCAGATGCACTTTATAAACAGATGAATTATGACCTGCACGGTTTTCTCAGCACATAGTTATTTATAGCCTGTGTCACACAGGGTTTCTGGAGGGCCACCTTCCCGCAAAGTTTAGCTTCAGCCTCCCAACACCTGCTTTAAAGTTTCTAGTAATCTTGAACGCCTTGATTAGCTGCTTCAGTTGTGGTGAAGTAGAAATTGGTCTAAACTCTGAATGATTGTGCACCCTTGGTGTAGTAGGACCAGATGTTCACATTTTAATTTGCTGATTGTAACCACACCCCCCTTCCTACTTTTCAGCCTGCTGTTGGAGGACTCTGATGAGGAGGAGGGTGATCTGTGCCGAATCTGTCAGATGGGGGAGCAGTCGAGTTCCAACCCTCTGATCGAGCCTTGCAAGTGCACCGGCAGCCTGCAGTATGTTCACCAGGACTGCATTAAGAAATGGCTCCGCTCCAAAATCAGCTCTGGTACGGATTGTCTTTTGCTGAAGGCAGAAGTAAATTAGGTGTTTATATAGTGCATATTCATTTGTTTGATGTGCACTGAGAAAGGAACTGCTTTCAATTTCAGTCTGACAAGGAGGATTTGGGGTTCATTTCCTTCAGTGCAGGGCTACTGATGCATAACACGCTGTGAAAGCAGACTGATAATATGCACAAGTCTGAAAATGTCAAATTGTGAAGAATCCCATTTGTTAGCTGTCTGTGTTTTTAAACTTTTGAGGACTTTTGACATTGAGGAGGCTTATGGCCAATGTGGAATAATGCTGTTGCAGTGCCAGTGTATAGTTCAGAATTATTACCATAATTATATGTGACCCTGGACCACAAAACCACAATATAGTACGGGTATATTTGTAGCAATAGCCAAAAATATATTATATGGGTCAGAATTGTAGATTTTTCTTTTATGCCAAAAATCATTAGGGTACTAAGTAAAGATCATGTTCCATGAAGAGATTCTGTAAATTTCCTACTATAAATATATCAACACTTAACTTTTGATTAGTAATATGCATTGCTAAGAACTTCATTTGGACAATTTTCTCAATATTTAGATTATTTTATTTTATTTTATTTTATTTTATTTTATTTTATTTTATTTTATTTTATTTTATTTATTTATTTATTTATTTTGCACCCTCAGATTCCAGTTTCTCAAACTCAGCCAAATAATATTTTTTTTTTTTGTGGTCCAGGGTCACATATAAGAGAATGCAATTGTTCTGCTGTTTCTCAGCTAATTAGTAAATGTCACATTTCTTCACATTTCCCAAGAGCAAGATAGTATTACCAAAGAACAGATGAAATGTGGTTAAAACAAACTCCGTGAGGGCTAAGTTTGCTAATATGAGGTGAATGTGGCTGTTTTTCCACTCTCATTGAGTTCATATATCTGCTTTGATGCACAGGTTCTAACTTGGAGGCCATCACTACCTGTGAACTTTGTAAGGAAAAACTGCACCTGAACATTGAGAACTTTGACATCAATGAGCTCTACAGATCTCATGAAAGGGTAAGTGTATCATCATAGGAGGATGTATACAATAAACCAGATTGTTTAGATTACCTTATTTCTAAGGTCAAAAGATACTTGCCAGTGCATTTCCAATTTGTGTGGTTATGGTTTTTAAAGAATCACTGAGAAACAAGTATTATTACATGGAATTGAGGCTGGTTCACAACAAAAAGAAGCACTGTGCAACATCTGACATTTGTCACAAAGAAGAAAGGATTTCAAACAGTATTTACGTCTTTTCAAAAAGATGTTTAGTTTTTTGCATTTGCTATGGTGTTTATCAAACAGTGCAGAATAAAACAGTTCAGAGGCACAATTCTTAGCAAAAAAGTATTTCAGAACTCTGTTTATAGGTCATATTTGGTTAATGATGTCATAGTTTACTGGTATTTTGATATTCATGTGTGAATGGTGCTTTACCGGTAAAAAGACGGAACTTCAGTACTGGTAAAAATAAAAATACGCTGTTCACACAGGTAAAGTCGTTCTGATAAATTTATGGCAGTTATTACTTGGGGATTATAGTTTTATTGCAACGGTCTCTGAGTATGTGACCAAAAGTGTGAATTTTACTGTAAACGGTTTATTTAAATATTTTAAATATTCATATCGCAGCATTACTCACTCTAGATTATTCACGATATGTTTTTCACATCATTCGCACAAATAAAAACATCTCACATGCTCTCCTCTATTTTCTGGTACAACCAGACATTAAACCAGACGTGTCGATAAGATCTTTGCTGATTGACTTGCGTGACAAAGCGTTAAGCAAATTTTCTGTTCGGTTTGAAATTTTTCAACTTGTGTGGAAAATGCAATGAACACAAAATATTTGCCTAAATCAAAATCACATTGCTGTGCCCGACTTTGTGTCTATTCTCGTTTTTTGTGTTGACTTTGTAATCTGTGCACTTGGGTTGGGTTTCGAGAACCGGTTCAAAAAATAATTTCCCCCTTTTTTCCAAATCAAGCCATTCTCAGCATCTTGTCTGTGACGTCCCACTAGCAGAGGCCGCTCCCATGATAGATTGATTGACACAGCCATCTTGCCTTAGACCGGCCCTGATTAGCTGTAACAGTCTGATCGCCATTGTTTCAATGCCTGAACAGGGACATAGACAAGAATGGCTTCTAAGTGATTGAGGTGTTCTGTTGTTGGATGCAACAATGAACATAGTAGTCCAGCAGTAGTTGAACATTTACTCCTGACATCTGAGCCACTGAAGACGCAGTGGATGATTTTTGTTTGTGAAGGGAATGCGCCTCCCGACCTACATAACTGCGTCTATGTTCGCACGAATCATTCGTGATCCAGCTTCACTTACAGCAGAAGTGAGTATAAGGGTTTTTTATGATCTTATCTTTATCTTTGCAATTGCCTTTCCAAATAAGGCGATAATTTGCAATTTTGTGGCTAAACGCGGTTAAAGTAAACAGGCTTGTCACTCCACAGACAGAAGAGAGGGGCGGGGCGAGCAGAGCTCATTAACATTTAAAGCAACATCCACCAGAACAGGTTCATTTTTGCAGAGCTGATTTTGACAAGGTATAAAGGGTGTTTTTTACACTACCATTGAGAAATTTTAACCAAAGCATGTTATAGACTTTTATTAAGACCCTAAAGAATCATATCAACTTGTGGAAAATGGGCATCCGATGACCCCTTTAAAAAGACAGCAGCATGATAAACTGTTAATCAAAGAACAAAAGAAAATGATTAACTGATCTCAGTTGAATATCGTTCGTAACTTTAATGACGATTGATCTATATAACATTTATGAACAGAAAAGTGTTTTTAAACATTTGATTTCAATTTCTGTACCTGAATGTTGTGCAGTTATTTATGCTATTGCTAATTGATTCATTTGTTCCTATTTTATTACTGACCGTTTACCTGTCTTTAACAATTTAATGTTTGAATTTTATGTCTAGTAGTTTTTCCTGTGTGTGTGTGTGTGTGTGTGTGTGGTGTTTTTTTTTTGTTTGTTTTTTTGGAAACCATAGCAAAAGTTCCTTAGTGTAAAAGGCGTACATGTTCTGTAATCTGCTTGCTCATGTCATTCAGCAGCAGCAATCTTATTAAAATCGAAAATAGGATCGTTAAGCGGAATTGGAATCGATAAAATTCAAACAATACCCAACCCTAGTGTGCACACACCATCGCAAGCATGTAAATGTTCAAGTTGGCCTGAACAGATGCACTTGTAGTCCATTCAAATTAAAATGTTTATTTTAACGCAGAGCGCTTGTCTTGGTGTAAACAGACCTTTTAAAAGCCATCACAAAGAATGCATTCTTGCAAAATTAAAAATGTGAAACACAGGGTCAAGGAATGGGGTGAAAATGCTAATCCAGAGTTGTTTAAATTGAGCATCACATCTGTCTAGCACGTTTACCTCGAAAAACATTGAATCAGAACTAATAGTTTCTAGACATTCCATCACTATTGATCAGACTCTTAACTAAAGTTTCTGGAATAAGGAAGATCTTCAATGTCATCAATTCTTGTTTTTAATTTTATCTTTAGTAGGGATGCACCGATACCACTTTTTTTCAGTACTCGCCCGATACCGATACTTTTATTTTTGGTACTTGCCGATTCCGAGTACCGATACGGATATTTTAAAATTTACAGGTAGATTTGTGAAATATAGGGTACAGAAACTAAAAGAATATGTATAATGTTAGTTGGTCAACTTTATTTATCAAATAGATACAGTCAAACCAAAATGTATTTAGAACCCATTATCATAAACTGTGTCCTGCACCCACTAGTAAAAAATAATAATAATAATAAAAATAAATATATATCAAAAATTGTCAAATGATGGTGTATATCTGCTGTCTGAATAATTTTTTGGTTGACTATATATCCCTTAATTATTTTTATTTTTACACTTAATTATGCCCATTAAAATGTGTTTTGTTACTTTCACTGTTTGTTTGTTTTTTTGTTTTTTTTTCTTGCTCTATGGTACATCATCTTCAATTTAATAGCATTAAGCTGCTCAATTGCAGCGGCTCAGTACTGTAATCGCGCGAACCACTCATTATGAATCTCCTAACTCTGATATTTTCAGAATTATAAGTCACGTTTTTTTTATCTGAAATATGCTGCTATTTGGGCTACAATCCAAAGCGACTCAAATAATGGAGAATCACTCGTGAAGCAAAACATCGCATCGCATTTCACACAGGCTGCTATAGTTTCACTTTCGCCGGATATTCGTGTATGCTTAAGGTTGAAAAAAAAACGATGTTTATAGCGAATGCCCCTACATATATTTTTTTTATCTACGAATTTGTTTTAATCCAAAAGATGCGTGTGCTAAATATGGGAACATCAATGAAGATCACGCAACAGCGCGCGGTCTCTCTCTTTCTCTGTCTCGCGCTTTCTCTCTCGCTCCCTCTCTCTCTCTATACCGTTAAATAACTTGTGCATTGATTTACTTAAATTGTTTTGACATATCTTACCGAACTACAAACTTTCCAGTGATGTCAAGGCGGGATATTAACTCGACAAGCCCGCACATCTTGGCCGCCGCGCGCTCAATCCAATCTGCCTGCTTTGCCTATCAGCTGACGCGCACCAGCTATACAAGCGTTGATACTGAATGTTTAACATTATATTACTTACATACACATACTTCGTAGACATCCTTATACTCTAATGACTCCATTCTGCTGTCTGTTGTTTTGTTGTCGATGTTTCTTTGCCTGCATACGCACTTGTCACATGATGTGGTATCGGCGTTTGGTATCGGGGCATTTTAACGAGTACGAGTACAGGAGCTCAGTATCGGGCCCGATACCGCATCCCTAATCTTTAGTTTGATGTTTGTGTGTTCCATTCCTCAGTCGGAGTATGAATTCATCAGCTGTGGACTGTACCTGGTGGTGCTCCTGCACCTGTGTGAGCAGAGGTTTTCTGATGTCCTGGGTGCAGTAAATGATGCTGGGGTAAGTCTTTCACATCTTTTTTTTGTATTTTTGTCTTTTAGTTCATGTCAAAGTTCAGTACGTTGACTCGTGTGGTGCGTCACTCGATATGAAAGTGTGCATTATAAGCTGTTGTGATTTGAAAACCAAAACATTCTCCCCTCTCTCGCTCAGTTTTTCAACTTGGCGAGAACTCTACACGAGCACATGGACAATCTCGAAAGTACGTTATGACTTACTTGTTTTGGTACTGCATCATAAAAGCACAAAATCTTGTCAGTTCGTTTATATTCATCTTTGTGTAATTGTTGATATCAACTTATTTTAAATGCATAGGTAAGTATAGATGATAACCCAGTGTTTGTTTGTTGTGGAAAAATGTAGTGTGTGTTTTTTTTTTTAAATGGATGAAGTTTAAAGTGTAAGCAAATGTTATGATTTGTTTGCATGGCATTTACTACATCTGTTTATTTAACTAACATAGTGAGTCATAATTGGCTGTTGTATGCATAGAAAGTATTACCAGTGCCTTGTTGGTGTTAAAAATGCTTGTTTAATTCTCCACCAGAAGGTGGCATCTGGGTTTTTTTTTTTTGTTTGTTTGTTTTGTTTTTTTTTTTCTTCTCCCTCATCCACTTCAGTGGTTTTTATTTATTTATTTTTAATGTTTCTGCATATTCCTTATGTTTGGACTCAGGTTCATATGCAGAATCTGATGAAGATGAGGCGGAGGACAGCAGACCGTCCATCGACTTCTGTGACTTGGAGGATGATGATGAAGAGGAGGAGGTTTAATATGTTGGCAGGGAGGTAGGAGACGTGGCAGACTTAGCAGTCTGTCGCAGTTTCCTCCCACTTCCTGTTTTTGACCTGTGTCCTCCTGTTTGAAGTGACATAAGCCAATGTCTGATTGGCAGCGTAACCACTGTTCTTAGCCTATCACAAGGCTTTCATAATATGCAGATAAATCTACAAAGTTTATGGGATCTGTTTGGTTCCGGTTATGATTTCTTTTCTTTTTTTTTTTTGTTTTGCATCAGAGGTTGGTGAGCACTCTAAAGCTTTATTCAGTTAAAAATAAATAAATGAATAAAATCAGATGAACTGGTGACCACCATGAGTGCTTTAAATAACTATGCTTAGAAGCTGGTTTGGGGGAAAAGAGGATCTTTGAAGATTCATTCTTTTGCGTGGTGATGTTGAGAAACGTTCATTCACTCATTTATAGGGCTGCTTGAAAAGGAGATGATGTTAGTTTTCAATATCTTGATGATTTTAAAAAAATAAATAAGACCCTTAATTTCCTGTTTTTTGTTTTTATGTTATTAATACACTTATTTTTTGTTTTTGGAGAATGGGTGAGTGAGAAAATGTGGTCACTTTTCTTTCAATACTTTCTCTTTGCAAAAGACCTTTTCCACAGGCTGTTTGTATGTTGTACATTATAACAATGTAATTCGCTTGAATTATTACAATAAAATGGAGGTATTTCAGTACCTCACAAAAACCTGCTTTGTCCTTCAGATGTCTTAAAGCTTCTTAAATGTTTCTTTTTCACCTCTTTCATGACCATTAAATTGCTTTAAGATACAGCACTTTGTCGTCTTAATAAGATAAATGTGATTTTATTTAGAAACTTCCATTTGTAGTATTTCATCAATTTGGTAGCTTAATGTTATGTGTGTTTGTACTTGTTTTGACTTTTTTGGAGACTGAAATGACCTCACATTGTGAAATATTTTGACAACCTGCTAGTGAGGACATTTTATTGGTCCTGACCAGTCTTGGGAAGGTTGCTTGGTTAATAGTTTACAGATTACCCCATAATCTGGGGTAAGTTACCCTATTTAAAATGTTATGCATAGTGTGACTATTTCACTTACTTTTTAAATTAATGTAACTGATTACTTTTAATTACTTTTCTAAATTTGCATTTAGTTATGCAGTAGTCACTTTTATCCAAAGCAATTTACAGATGAGGACAATAGAAGCAGTCAAACCAACTTTCAAAATCCTTTATCTCTTGAATTAAGATTATAATTTAATTTTAAAGCACAGCCACCACAAAAACAGACTTTAGCACCTCTTTTTACTTTAAAATCATTAGATACAGATTTAAAATCCTAAGAAATGGTAGCCTAAATATTAATACAAGAAGTATTCAGTTGTAACACCCCTTAGTAGCTAACAATTTTTGGTTCCCAGAACTTTTTTTCTTTTTTTATGGTTTGTTTTTGGTTAGCCAGTAAAGTTGTCTTAATGTTCCCATAACGTTGTTTGTAGAACGTTCCCAAAACGTGGGTTTTTGGTTCCCAGAAAGCGTTTTTGTTTTTTTAGAATGTTATTCTAACGTTCCCTTAACGTTATTATAATGTTCCCCAGAATGTTGTTTCGTTAAGGTTTGTTTTGGTTAGCCAGGAAAGTTTTCTTAACGGAAAGAGAGCGTTAGTTTTTGTTTTGTATAACGTTATTCTAATATTCCCAGAAATGTATTGTTTTCCTAACCTCTTAACTCCAACATAATCGCTCTGCTGTATGTCAGTAATCATCCAGCAATCACGACCAGAGTTGCCAAGTCCGCGGTTTTACTGTGGAATTGGGCTACTTTAACACTGTTGCCGCAGGTTGTTTTTGATGTCCTCCGATTGAAGCGATCCCAATACGGTCATATTTTAGCCACTGAAGTGCGAGTTTACCAGGGGAACCCCCCATAAAAAAACTTGTATTTTATCCCCCGGAACGTGATTTTTAACGGGACACCCCTCGAAATGCGATTGGGCTAGTTTTGAGTAGCAATAGTGCGGGTATTGTGAAAACTTGGCAACCCTGATCACGACCCAGTATAGAGTAAGTGGTATGGAAATTTATAATCGTGAACGTTTTCATAACTAATTTAATTACACGTTTTCCCCCCAGTAACCAACAGATTACAGTTACATTTATTTTGTAATTAAATTACGTAACGCCGTTACATGTAAAGTTAATCCCCAACACTGGTCCTGATTAAAAAGGTTTATAAATCAGCCAAAAGATGTTTTGATTTTAATCTGGTGTTCTGTACATGTTTCTGTAAAGAGGTAGGGTTGGTTTAGGTGATTGAAAATATAACCTAAATCAATGGAAGTCTATGCAATGTCCTCACTAAGACATTGTATGGGTCAAAATAATCGTTTTTATGCCAAAAATCAGTAGGATATTAAGTAAAGATCACGTTCCTTTAAGATATTTCATAAATTCCCTTCCGTAAATATGTATCAAAACTTGATTTGTGATTAATAATATGCGTTACTAAGAACTTCATTTGGACAAAGGCGATTTTCTCATAGTTGTATCTTGGCCAAATATTGTTCTATCCTAACAAACCATACTTCAATGAAAAGCTTATGTATTCACCTTTTATACCTGCTGTGTAAATCTCAATTAAAACAAATTGACCCCTATGACTGGTTGTCCATGTCACATATTTTGTACACATTTTATGGCTATTTTATATTATTTGAGACAGTTTACGCATATTTTCAAATACGTTATACAAATCAATTATGTTTACCTAGGCTATACCCATGAAGGAGCATTGCGTAATTGCGTACGCTTTAACAAAGAGAAAAAACACTGAGCCAGCAGATGGCATCGCGTGAGCTGTGACGCAACACGCGCACACGTCTGACTCCAGCATCTCCCTCAGATATCCATCGGTCCACCCGAGAAGCGTGATGTGACCGTGACATACACAGCCACCTGAAGACAGAAAGACAACAAGATTCTCCTTCTCCGTGTCATTGAGTGCAGTTATGTCTGAGACGCCATGCCAGATCTTTCGGGGTGTCTGCTCCTCGCCGCGCTGCTGATTTTCTGCGAGGATGGGTACGTGAGGAGAGCGGAGGGTGGGGTGCTCTCCCACGGCCTCGCCTCGCTGTCGGAGGAGGACAATGCCAGCGATACACAGACGTCCCCGCTCAGGGGACAGGGGGATGCGACGGTGCCTCCATCAGGTAACGGTCACGGCATCCGCTGGGTTCATCTTCGGTATCATCTACATCCTCAGCATCAGCTCCGCCATGAGCTCTGCATGCGGCGTACTTGCAAATAATAGGGATGTTTTCGTGATGGGGTACATGACAACAAAGGACATGGGTGCGCTGTTGACCGCTGTGCTTGCTGTCTCATAACACTGGCCTATAGCATTTATGATGTGTCTATTATTTGTGAGCTTGCCGAGCTCTTCTACAGGGCCATTTGCAGCGAAGCCACCTATCGCAGGCTTTATTTAGGACAGGCTTGTCTACATTATTTAAAGGTGAATAGCTGATGTGGTTGAGCAACACTGTTTCTCTTTAATGTACATTAAGCATTTAAGGTTGGATTGTGGATTATTTTTTAGAGCCAGAATCATCCAAGACCTTTCTGTTTGAGATAATATATTCAAACCCATTAGATCTTTAATGGTCTTTAATGTCAGGGTTTTTCAAACTTTTTGATGCCAGTGACCCCCAAACTGTACAAACTACAAACAATATATATATATATATATATATATATATATATGTATATATAGTATGTGATATTATAAAGATGTTTAAAAAATAGTCAGTTGTCATTTACATTGCACAAAGGCCAAAATAGATTATAGAATATTAATTCAATATAAATATTAATAATTCAGATTTTTTAACATACAAATTTTCTCTAAATTTTCTGCTGACCCCTGGGGATTCCTGGATCCCAGCTTGAAAGCATCTGCTTTTACCATCCACAAATGGGTCTAGAACAGCACAAAGCGTACACCTAATTTTATAACACTATTGTTACCGCGTTTATAGTAGCAAATTTGCCTGTTACAAATATTGTTCACTACCAGATCATGGTTGTTTTAGGTATAGTAATTTAGTTACATGTAATAGTAATCTTTTAATAATCTTTAAATATTAGTGCATATTACCTTCTAGTGTCTGCCATTGTTTTATCTTGGTAATGTTGTGTTTTGAGGATATGCACATACTGTATGCAACAAACGAGGGATTCACTTCTTTTTCAGTATTGAGAGACATTTGAAAGAGGATTTTCAAGGTTTTTCAAGTCTCAGCTTTTCACTGATGTGCTCATCCGACATTTGGCACTTTGATCTATTTTTAAGTCGCTTTGGCTGAGCCGTGGGTCCAATGGTCATTACTATTTCAAGGCTAAGATTTTTACCGTCACCAACCAATTTTTTTCAGTGTTGCAGGTTTTTAATGCATTGAGCAATTACAGTTCAGTTACCTCAATGAATTTACAAACATTGGTGCATGTGGTTAACCTTAAACTCCATTTAATTTGTTTCATTTTTAAATGATTTAAATGATTCTCTTATCTTTGACTCGTATTACAAGGGCTTGAGGCAAAGCATTCAACTGACTGGAATATCCTCCTATGCTCATTTTTATGCACATTATACATTTTTTATGCACATTTTTTATTCATTTCCACAAAAACCTGACATTTTCTCTGCTTCTAGAGTCGCTCCTGACCCTGAAGATTTGGGTTAAAGATGCGTCTAGCCAGAGGTTTCTGAAAGGAGCTCTGGTGGGTGTGTTCTTGAATGGATCCCAGATTCATTCCAGCCAGACTCTGGAGAATGGAGACGTCACGGTCACTGTCTCATACCACCTTGGCCTGACCCTCACTCTTGTGGCCAGCATGGAGGGTTATGTGCTCACCCAGCTGCCTTGGAAAACCACCAAGATGCCCAGTAAGTTCCATAACCTCAAAAATGCAGTGTTATTTCATTTATTAGGTGATTGTGTATTTTAAATGATGTGATGACATCAGGTTTATGATTTAGTTTTTTTTTTATAAGTAAACACTACCAGCTCAGAAGTTTTTGAACAGTAAGATTTTTAATGTTTTTTAAAGAATTCTCTTCTCCTCACCAAGTCTGCATTTATTTGATACAAAATACAGCAAAAGCAGTAATATTGTGAAATAATTTTATTATTTAAAATAACTGTTTTCTATTTGAATATATTTTAAAATGTAATTTATTCCTGTGATCAAAGCTAAATTTTCAGCATCGTTACTCCAGTCTTTAATGTCACATGATCCTTCAGAAATCATTCTAATACGCTGATTTGCTGTCCAAGAATTATTAATATTATTATTATTATTATTATTATTATCGTCAATATTTAAAACAGTTGAGTACATTTTTTCAGGATTCTTTGATGAATAGAAAGATCCAAAGATCAGCATTTATCTGTAAATAGCCTTTGTAACATTATTCCATTCAAAAGTCTGGAGTCTTAAAATATTTCAAAATTGTACTGTTTGTGCTGTACTTCGGATCATATAACTGCAGGCTTGGTGAGCAGTAGAGACTTCTTTAAAAACATTAAAAATCTCACTGTTCAAAAACTTTTGACTGGTAGTGTATATTAATTAGATGTATTTTTATTATTATTATTCAGTCTAAAGTTTCCTCTTAATCCCTGCATATTTTAGTAAGATATGTTCAATAAACGCCTAATGTGAGATGAGAAAATAAATGGTGAGAAAAAGATGACTAGGCAAAAAGAAAGCTGTGAATCATGTGACCTCACACTGGCTTGTTTTATAACACCCAACTAGAGCTCTAAAGAAATGACCTTCAAACATATGGAGAAATGCAGCTAATGTCAATTTAATGAGAAGCTTGACTGCTGAAATGAGGTCTGAGTGTTTGTTTTTATGCTATTTCCTAGTTTTTTCTGTTATTACCATGTCCCTGCGCCCTCAAACACAAGGGAACATCTGGCTCTTTGATGATACTGTGCTGATAACTCGAAAAGCATCTGGTATGTCAGTTAAAACATTTATTACTCCATTACCTATTATTTTATCCAATTATCTACTATTTTGAAATTGAGAGATGTTTTAAAAGTGTCTATAATTGAATCTAAAATTGAATTTAGTGCCTACATAATCTACTGCATTGAGCCAGACTCTACTCTAAATTTCCACTGTTGCATTATCTATTTATTTTCACATTGCAGATCTATCATTTCAACCGAGCATTCAGTTTCCCAAAAGTCTCCTCAAACTGAATGAGAACACTACCATCTCCATGCTGTCAGCCTATCTGACAGTTTCAACCCTGCCTATAGAAAAAGACCCAAATTTCTTTACTCTGAACCTGAGCGGTAAAGGAGGTAAGGTGAATTTGAAAGAAAGGCTGACTAAATGGTGGTACAGGCAAATCTAACCAGTTCATTTCTTATCACTTGAGTGAATGCTGACCCTGTGTTACACTGAATATAAGTGAGGGGAGTATATTGTAGGGCAGCTTTAGTCAATGACAGCTACAAACTCAATTACTGTTTAGACTCAATACTGCATTGATTACTTGATGTTATTGATTACATGTTATTGATTAGACAATATCATGCCACTTGGTTACCCATGTTTTAAACAAGAGTCAACATGATGGCACATTGTACACAAATGATTGATTCTCTAGACCATACATCTTTACATAGGTTTCCCAGTGTATTTTCTGCAGATTATAAAACTAATCTCAGTTGTCACTGTACCAATTACAGGTTACAGGAATGTCAAGTTAAACCCCTTGGCTATGATCAGTGCCCAGTTAGTGTCTAATGGAAAAGAGGTTGACGTCAAAGGACCCATTCAGCTCAAAGTACCACTTCCCTACAACACCCACATACGACCGTCTGACTCACTGCCTGCGTGGACCTTCGACATGACCATAGGTGAATAAAAAACATTTCAGCATTTAAAGACTGCAGACTTGCCCATTCACAAGAAGCTTGTCAGACCCTCCACTGTTCTCTTGAAGTGGGGACTCTGAACTACCATCATTATGGTCCTTAAGGAACACACTTAATGGTCCCTAATGGCACAGAAATGGCACATTTCATCTTTAAGACACTTTAGATAAGATTATATCAGATCGTTTGTCTCTAACAAGGTTTTTGCAATTGCTAGGACCAATTTCCCAATACTTAAGTTGCTTTTTTAGAACTATTCACACAGTGAGCAGCAGTCTATGTGGGCTAAACTGTGGATCATTTTCCACTGACAGCTGTCATTCGTGTAATGCAAAGAAATTTTACAAAAGAAAACATTGTATAATGGTGCCTGTTGTTCGTGTTTTTAGATCATTGTTTTATGAGTGACGTTAAATGGAAATGTGTTGGTTGAGTGACAATCTTTCCTACTATTATGGAAGAATTACTTGATTTGAGACATGTGTAAAGTGTTTTGAAAAAGGGACCTAACTATTGAAAAATAGTTAAATAGTTACCACATATATGTTATCACAGGTACCTGGGTAAATAAAGGTATAGGCACTGTTCAGATGGAGAAAAATGGCCTGGTCTGGAATTACGTAGCACCTCAACTTGGTAACTGGATTGCTTCACCACCACCATCGTCAGGTAAAATCAGTTATATGTGTCATATTTGTAATTAAAAGAAGTATTGTAAAATCTCACTCATCAGCCCATGCTTTTACTATTTACCAATCCAAAAGCATTCCACTTTCATTACTTTAACACAGAAATCCATATCTTCTTGTGTTCACGTGCAGCCCTCTAACCAGATTTATGTTTGTGTAAATCTAGGTTATATGGGGCTCGCAAGCTCAATGGATTTCATTTCCTACCACACATACCTTCTTGTGGGTATCTTGGGAGGAACTCTTGTGATAGTCATTGGATTTTTATCTGTGGTTGTATTTCACTGCAGGTAAGAGCTTATTCGGCCATGCAAATATCATTGTATGACTTTCTTATGAACACAAATGAGCAACACTGAATTGCAAGACTTGACTGTTTCATCTTAAAGGATTAGTTTATTTCCAGAAAAAAAAAATCCTGACAATTTCCTTACCCTTATGTCATCCAAGATGTCCATTTTTTTCTTTCTACAGTTGAAAAGAAATTCCTGCATTTTTCTCGATATAGTGGACTTCAATGGTGGTCAACATGTTGAAGGTCCAAATTGCAGTTTCAATGCAGCTTCAAAGGGCTCTACACGATCCCAACCCGAGAAAAAAGGGTCTTATCTAATGAAGTCATTTTCTAAAAGGCCCAGCCCGAGACCCGAGCGGGTTGAGGTCCAAAACTTCTACGCACAGCTCCGATAGCCTTGTGGGCAGCATGTCGACATGAATGCTGTTGCGCTTTGGGCGTCCCTTTTTCGAGTTTCGGCTTGCAGACCCTTCCCGATCTCGTCTCCCCTCTCTCTCTCTCTCCCACTTCGCTTCCTGTCTAAATACTGCCCTATCAAATAAAGGGCAAAAATGCCAAAAAATTAAAAAATAAAACACCAGTGCGACATTCATACTGTTGCAGCTGTTGTTATAGCAACAAAAGACACCCTCGGCTGCAACGCTGCTAAAAAAAGTGCCCTTTCAACTTTTTGAACATAGCCTTATTCCTCAGCTGGGATCATGTAGAGCCCTTTGAAGCGGCACTGAAACTGCAACCCGCTGATCCACATTGAAGTCCACTATATGGAGAAAAATCCTGGAATGTTTTCCTCAAAAACCTTAACTTCTTTTCAAATGAAGAAAGAAAGACATGAACGTCTTGGATGACATGGGATGAGTAAATTATCAGGAAAATTTTAACCTGAAAGTGAACTAATCCTTGAACCATTTGTCAAAATATCTAGCAATCCTTTTTCTATCTTGCTTTACAGAGATTTGAATCATGAGGCCGGTAGAAGGCGATGGAATTCCACCAGGCTCACCGTACTGAAGAAAGACCAGACCACTTCCACCAGCTCTGATGAGGCTCAAGAACTTTTCTTTCATAATGGGGACCGGGCTTATTCTCTGGCTGCAAGAGGCATCGGCCATGATGCATCAGACTCTCCACGACACCAAGCCAACTACAACATTTATGTGGAAAATGTTGGCAGGCCAGCAGGCAATCTGTACGAGAATATTGGAGCTGTGGGATTAGAAAGCTTCAGAGCCCCAGTGACTAATCTCTACGTTAATAGTGATGAAGTGGCAAAGCTTCGGGAAAAATCAGAACAGAATGGCTCACGCCAGAATGGTGCGGAGAATGTGGTTTTCAGAGACAAGCTGTTCCACATCTATAACCAGTCCGTGGCGATTGTACCAGCCCCAGAGTTGTTCAATTCCCAGGGACAATCTGACCCTTCTGGAAGCAGATCTGCCACCTTCCCACGGAATGGCATGGAACATGGAGCTCAGACAGAGCGGAACTTAAAAGACAGTTTCACTCAGACGTTGCCTAAAGTTCCCCAGCAGGACAGCGACGAGCAGCAGGTTTTGGAAGGAGCGCAAGCCACTGCCGCAAACCCAGGGTTATGGGGCCGTTACAGTCATCTCCTGGAATCCGTATCTGTCCCAGGAACTTTGAACGAAGCAGCCGGAATGGGGCCTTTCCGAGGGGAACTCCAGGGAATATCAGAGCAAACCTTACTGGAGCTCTCCAAGGGCAAGCCGTCCATTCACCCGCCCCGGGCTTGGTTTGTGTCTCTCGATGGTAAACCAGCAGCCCAGGTTCGTCACTCTGTGATCGAGCTTCAGGGAAGACACCGTCCGGGCAGCAGCAACGACACAAGCTTGGACTCTGGAGTGGACATGAACGAGCTGCAACAGCCTCTGCGAAAAAGCGAGGAACCCTCGAGCGCTAGCATGGCTAAAATAAGCGGAAATCAAGAGCAGGACTTGAGCAGCAGTGAAATTGGGAGTCCCGAGGACACGTCCCTGCGGAACACCCTGGAAGGCAGCAGTGCAGCCATTCCCAACATCCCGGAGGACAGGGATGCAGGGGACACCTCTAGCGAGTCCAAATCTACCCCTCCACCACGGAGACTGCGGAAGGTTCGAGACAAGAAGCCTGACAAGAAGACATCTCGACACATGAGGGAGGAGAGACCCCAAGCTAAACACTAACTGGATAACCTGAGTGTAGCCGTAGCTTTTTGGTGTTTGATCAAATTGCCTTATAAACATCAGGATGAATGAATAAAACAAAAATGCCTGTCTTACCTGCCGTAGCTCAAAGTCGATTCCTGTGGCTATGCTGTATGCAGCATTTTGTCAGCAGTTCATTTGTACACAATTTCCCAACCACACTGTACAATGTTTTTACACACTTCTTTGAAAGAACATATTTGTTTACCTTCAAAAAGTACATTGTAAAAGTATGTATATATATATCTAAGTATTTTTAAACATTTGTTGCCCTGTGAGCACAATACTTGTACCCACAATGCTCTTCTAGCAAGTCTGCAAAACTGTTTAAAATCAATTTGGATCTCTCGATTTGCTAGAAATCAGTTTTTGTTCTTTAGTTCATTTGAAAATGTAATGCAAGGAACTGCCACACAGTGCCATAAACAATTATAAAATAAATTGTGGAAAAAACAAGCACTGTATATTAAGCACTATATATTCTCCTATTCAGAAAGAGCACCAGTGTGTTGCCAAGAGTTTTCTGAGGAAGAAACTAAGGCCTTTAAGGTCAAATGCCATTTTAACGCACTGTACTTATTTAATGTATTATTGCTAGTCACATTTGCATGCCGTCCATTGTGATGCTTTTATCATTCAATGTTTTCACGTGTAAGAATGTAGTACCCAAAAACATCGAAGATATGTCTTAGGTTATGGTTTACTACCTTATCAAGGCCAATGCTGGAAGCTCAGCCGTACAGGTCATGAACCTAACATATTAAGATGTTTCTTGTGCTAATGTGTTTTGTGTGTGAAATATTTCTTCACAAATTGACAACAAATCATTATCAACTCATGTATTGAATGTGTTGGAGCTTTTTTAGCTTTATTATTTTAGGCAATTAATTGTAACGGTTAAATTCTGAATGACAGTTACAATAAAAAACTAGCTTCTTGTTTGTTGTCAGGCAGCAAATTTAAACTAAGATGGCAAACTATGACCGAGGACAGATTGCATTGTGTCAGCTGAATGTTTTTAACGTAATTTATGTTGTATTGTAGCATTTATTATTTCATGAATTGTAATATATTTTAATGATTTCTCAACACACTGGTTTAAACGGCTCATGAGCCATTCCTGGATGCTTTAAAGTACAGCTTGTAATCTGCCTTTTTGTGCACATTTAATAAAGGTACTTGACCAAAAAAAAATGCTCATGAGTTTTATGTACCACAAATTAATTCTTTAATAATGCACATTAAGTAATCAACAAATATAAAAGACAATAATAAAAGTACTGTCTCTTAAACCAACAAAAATGGCCTGTCTTTGCCTTTGCTTTCAGTAGAAATCACACGTTATTATTTTGAGTTCAAAGATTATGCAAATTCAGTGACTGTTCAGCTAAATACAAGAAAAATTCGGATTTTATTAAACAGGAAATTTAAGGCACTCATAAGGGATATAATATTAAAAAGCCCATTTTAAAACAGGCCAATAACATTAAAAAGAGCCTTCCTCTGGGTACTTCTGGTTTTTAATGTTATAGCCGTAGTTTAATAAAAGCTTTTTAATATTACACATGTGAGCGTCTTGAATTCTTGCCTCCTAGAGGTAATCCAAACACATTTGAAGCAACTTGCCACCATTATTTTTTGATTGCATACTTGTTCACTTTACTCTTGTTTTCTCATAAGTATAACTTTGACAGGATTGTTTGTCATCCAGAGATGAACATCCTTCACATCCACCCTGTTTGGCCTTGGTCTCTGTTTTAAGTGAGCGTTCCTCAATGTTCTGATCCTGCTGAAAGCTGGAGCCATGCTGGATGGCCCATTAATGCCCACTGTGAGTCTTTGCTGGTCATTTTGTGTTCCGGCCAAAGCTGATTGGACATTCAAACAAGTTAGACTAACATCTGAGGGCCTATTTGGGAAGAAATCTCTCCTCACATCCTGTGCAACTACTCCCTTCCCAATTGATAATCTCCTGTGATGTTCTTTTGTGTGGTTCTGCTTTATAGTGGACATTCTGGTATAAGGTTCTATGTGGGAACTATTGATGCAGAGATCTTGAAAACCCTGAGTGAGTGAATCCACAGAGGAGGGACTGGAATACCCTGGTTCAGATCTCACTGTTCTCAACTGAGATGGCGCACTACCTCTTCTTACCTGCAAACCGATACCTGGCAGAAAGAACTCTGAGATCTGGTCATCGGTATGCTTGCTCAGAAGATCACTAGATGGAGCCAGAGATCTTTCTGTTCTGCCACTTTTGGGATTCCACATAAGAGGATTGTAGATGACGTGCCAGTCCAGTGGGCAGCAGTTATACTTGCGGAGCAATGGATCAATACAGCCGGTATGGAACTGGGACAGGTTCAGGAAAGAAAGAAAACAGATAATAACAAGATATTAAAGCTATTCAACACACCTTAAGTGAGCTGAACTTGAGATGTGTTACCTTGTGTTTGCAGGGAAGGGTTCTGACTTGTTGACCCAGTTGAAATCTTGAGAGGCAGATTCTGCACTGAACACCTGGATAAAGCAGTCTGGACTCTTTCCGAACTCTCACCATTGGCAAACTCTTCATTACATAGTTCGGGATTATATCACACGTGACACCAGACATGCTGCTGAAGCTGTAATACAGAGTAAAACAGAATGTGTCCCAAAATCCTTAAAGTGGGTTTAGAATTAAAAATAAAATAATCATGTTGCACAGAAGCTAGAATTGAGTAGACGAACCTACTACCCATTGAGTGGTTTTCCATTTTCTGTGCTTTCTCAGAGGCCTGAAGTTCTACTGTCTGCCATGGCTGACCTCTTTTCTGCACAATTATAATAATAAAGGAAGAATATTTTTCAGAAGAATAAATTCTCTCAGCAATTCTATAATGCATTACTACACATTAATCACTATAACACCCTAAAAATCTATTTCAAATACATTCAAATAATGCTGTTTATTATATTGTTTGACAGTGCCATATGGTAAACTTATTTCTAATTTCTGCTACAAATAACTAGACTCTGAAGTTATTAATAGCATCACCATGTTTCTTGCTCACATGTGAATCTTAAAAACTCACCATTCGAACCATGAAGCAATGTTGTGTATGGACTGTTCTCCTAAAGCAGTCTTCACACAGATGGAAATAACTGCACTCTGTGCACCTGTGAACATCAGATTTAAGACATTTAATATGACACTCCAATCCAACACTAGTCAGAATTTAGAATAGATTACCATTCAAACTTTTGTTTTCAGTAGGATTTTTCTTTTTAAGAAATTAAAACTTTAAAAAGTCACAAATACTAATACTTTTATTCAACAAAGATGCATTAAACTGATCAAAACAAGGGGTTTAACACTGGAACAAATTTGTTACAAATACAAAATTCTACTTTGGAACTTTCACTTCATCAAAAAATTCTACAAAAAAAATTATAATAAGTAACTGATAATAGTAAGAAATTATGTCATAATAATAGAAAATATATATTTCAGCAGCAAATCAGCATATAGCAGGGACTTCTGAATGATTCTGTGACAATGGAGTAATGGCTTCTGAAAATTAAGCTTTGTCATCACAGAATTAATTTGCATTTTTAAACATATTAAAATAGAAAGCCATTTAAAATTGCAATAAAATTCTGAAATACTAATAAACTGCTTTTACTGTATTACTGATCAAATAAATGCAGCTTTGGTGACCATAAGAGGCTTCTTGTAAAAACATAAAAAAATCTTACATTCCCCAAACTTTTAAACAACCGTATACATCTGCACTGTGTAATAGATGCCTACTTGAAACATTTGCCGATGATTGGACAAACCCTGCAGCTGTTACACACAACACCCAGATGTTTGTCCAGACAGTCCTTCTCATAGTAGGTTAACAGTTCACTTGCATTTTTCACCTGTCAAAAACAACACATTTAAACCCAAGATGATTTAAGTTTAACAGGATAGTTAAAGGAGAAGTCCCCTTGTAAAAAAAAAAAATAATAATAATACAATTTATATACTTTTTAATATCAAACGTTAGTCTTGTCTTACTGTGTACTCTAGGTAAAGACAGTTAGGGTATGTCGAAAAACTCCGTGTTTTCTCCCTCAACTTCATAATCATCCTATATCGCTGTTTTCCCTTTTTTGTTGAGGGTGTTTGATCTTCTTTGCATGTTCACTTTGCAAAGACTGGGTCGGAACTTCTGCAGCGATGTAGGGTGATTTTGAAATGATTTTTGAAGTTAAGGAGAAAATAGTCTGAGTTTTTCAGAGTCTTGAGCTAGAATACACTGAGTTCAGGGAGAGCAAGACAAGACGAGCGTTTGAGATTAAAAAGTATTTAAATTGTATTTTTTAAATGTGAATAACTGATTGTTTCACTAGATAAGACCCTTCTTTCTTCGACTGGGATCGTTTACAACCACATTTGGGATCGTTTGAAGCCACATTTAAACTGCATTTTGGAAGTTCAAAATCGGGGCACCATATCAGTCCATTATATAGAGAAAAATCCTAAAATGTTTTCCTCAAAAAACACAATTTCTTTACGACTGTAGAAAGAAAGACATGAACATCTTGGATGACAAGGGGGTGAGTACATTATCTGTAAATTGTTGCTCTGGAAGTGGACTTCTCCTTTAAGAACATTTGAGTGACTGTGTCTTGTAATGATGTACCTGTTCAATTAGCTGCTTAAAAGTGCCAAAATCCTCCCTGCAGAGTGGACACTTAAGCAGACCACGTGGGTCCTTCTTTGTTTGATGATCAGCCCATACCTTCATGCAAGAGATGTGGACGTTGTTTCCACAACTGAACCTTAAAAATTACCCATAATTACAACGCAACCAGTCACCACCGCAACATAGAAATGTCATGTGATTGAGAATCACTAATAGCTTTAAGTGGAAACTGGGTGAGTGTAATGCATTTGGCTTTAAAGATGGAGAAAAGGCATAATTAATACATTTCTATGTTTAAAAATGTATTGATTTCAAATGTTTCAAGTATGAAATATTCTCACTTCCTGGTTAATACCGTCTTTATCATTAACTTCTACTTATTTTAGACATATGTTTACAGAGTATCTAATTAATTTCCTAAATAAGATTCATTTTGGATAAGTTCTCCTACTTGCAATAGGTCACAGGCAATTTTTTCAGCAAAAGTTCTTCTTGACAGATTGGACATATATCGTCTTTCTCAATGTCTTTCTGTCTGATGCTTTCATCTTCCTCATTATGCTCAGGGCATGATGGGCCTGAGCTACTCCTGTCATTAGGAGATGTAGTTTTGCTCACATGAAGCCCTTGTAACAGCTCTAGGATCTGCCTCTCTGCAAGACCATACTGAAAACAGTCTGAAACACAACAAATGACCGAAAAGACACTTGTAGCTCATACATTAATGTACAGGTAGTAAATGCCTTTCTGTGCATCTGTTTACAAATATCAGTGGAAAGGATTGTTTTATGATGCTTGCACCAAGAAAAAAATCGTCTACTTACATTCATGATCTCTTGGCAGACGAAATTTACGCATTAAAATCCTAGAATGAAGTGATGAAATAAGTATGAGGTAAATTCAGATTATCAGCATGCAAACTGCATGTGTTTCTTCAACTATGACCACTTTTCTGTCCCAGGGGTTGTTATTAAAACTTAGAAATGTTATACAATGTCTAGATCATTTATTCAGACGCCTTTCATGCGGCCAGACCTAAACTTTTATTTCAAAAAAGTAGTTAAAAAAAAGTGTCCATTGTTGACGAAACACCCATCTAGAGTTCAACCCATCAACCCAAAGCATTTATTTACCAGCAGATGTGTGTACAAAGATCCTTCTCTTTCTGAAAGGCAGGGCAGGTACACGTGTGTGGATCGCCCAAACACACCTTAAACATGAAATGTCATTGTTAATTTGCACAAAATATATTAAAAATTGAATTAAACAACAACGACAAAGCAGTGCATGCTCACTTTATAATTTTTGCTGTCTCCATCCTCTTTCAGAAGAAATCCAATCGGTCCAAACTCTTTGAGAATAAAAATGGTGGTATTCAGTGCTCGATGTTGATGTGAGCTGACCGCATCACTCGCTGCTTTCCTCCACATTGTTTTCCGGAACATTATTAACTCAATTTTGTTCCAAAATACGCATATATTATTACTAAACTTTTTTTTTATTAATAATGTATGTCGCTGGACGTTTCATAAACGCATTAATTCGTTACATGAACACGTTGGCTGGATCTCTGAAACTTTCTGTCTCGAATCCGATGTTGCTATTGTATCTGGTGTATCTATAGCAACAAGCCACGCTCAATAAACAGTAGATGCGATGTATCATCGCTAGATGGCGCTATTGAGTCTCTCCGTAGTCTTCTGAGCTGAACAGTTGCGTGTTCTCTGTAATATCAGTTTTTTTTCAGTGAACAAATGTTTTTTATTTATTTATTTTTCTTTTATAAAAATATGATGTTAATCAACATTAGTCAACAGACACACTGTTAAAAGTACATATTACATACTGTTTAAATGCTGGCCTTTTTTAGACACTATTAGCCTATCCATACCAATTGATGTCATCTTGCAAAATGACGAAAAACATGTTAAATTGTAGCTAAATATGTCTGTATCTAGTCTATAGAAAAGGAAAAAATTATTAATTGTAGGTTAATAATTCAATAATTGCAGGGCGTTTGTAGTTATTAGCCCCAATCAAAAAGTGTTCTCATATTTTAATACTCTTTCTTGATACTGTTATGTTACTGTTATCTGGGTGTCTTTACCTGCATAAATGAATCGTACGCTTCAAGTGCTTTGCTGACAAATGATAAGTGGCATAAAACTTTTGTTTTCTACAGTGAATTGTAAATAATCGTTCTTTTTGTTTTCTGTATTATCAAAATATCCGATTATTTGATTAAGTTTTCAGTGAGAGAAACCACTGCAAACGATTCAGTGCGTGAGTGAACTGTCCGAATGAATCACAAAGTGAAAGGGAATCACGAAAACGTGAACAATCAACCTTTTTGCAAACTTGTTTGACCAAAAGATCAAAATTGTAATAAGAGTGATTTATTCGCACCACTACTGTCTGACGTCACGTTCTGATAGAGTGTTTTCACGACATGTCATCAATCGGCCATATTGGCAGCACTGAAATGTAAACAATGCCCCTAAACCGAATAAAACTAGCATATTTTGCTGATTATTGCTGCTGAAAATGGTCAATTATTTTCATGTTTTGGGCTGTGCTAGTCGTCCGGACTGGGAAAAAAACATTACTATAGACTGCCAAAAGTTATAATAAATCAAGGAGAAGAGTGCAAAAAAAAAAACAGTTTGAGGAACAAAAGGCGTTTGTGGTTAACCAAACTGAACCAGGATTTCCAGGGCAAGAATCTTACATTCATGTTTGTTCTTATCACTTCCGGTCAGGTAGGTGAAATGTTAGGCTAAAATCTTAATTAATACTGCTCGTATGTATCTTTACCACCTATTAACTTAAGTTTGAGAAAATATTACGTGCTTATTTGAAAAAAGTAACTCAGATATTTTCTTAGAAATTCAAAAGTAATGCGTTACTTTACTAGTTACTTTAAAAAAGTAATATTATTACGTAACTCACGTTACTTGTAGTGCGTCCAACACTGATTACTGGAATATTAGGAAAATTATTTTCAGGTTGGTATGTATGGTAATTTCTGTCTTTAGGATTTATCGGTAAGACTTGTGACAGCAGAGTGTTGTGATTGAGCAATCAGAATCAAGTATTCAAGACATCTGTGTACTAATGGTAGTTATCGCTCTCTGTATTTTGGTTAAGTTTTGATCTGTGGGAACTGGCCTGAATACATGACTGTTATCATTAGCATCATGCAGTGAACTCCCTTTTTAAAGAGCAAACAGATTATTTCAATTTTAATTTCAATGCGACACAGATAATGATCATTAAAATATGTGACTGTCTGAACATGTAGCTCTTGCTGGTCTTCAGAATCTCACTTATATCCATTGTCATCTAAAGGCCCTCTGAGATCCATAACACACACCATGTGCCTTGGGGTACGGCTAGCTCATAGTGCGAGTGATGCCTTCCACATTTTTGAAGCACTATCGCCTTCTTTGGCCCCGCATCCCACATCACCACTGGTTTATATTAGACTCTTGCAGTGGGAGGTCATGATTTGTGTGCAGAACATTCAGTCTATCATGTGCGCTTCTGCGTGTGTTGATATGGTACAAAAGATCTGATATTGCACAAAAGCTGCTGCTCTGTTGCACAATCATAAATCATAAGACAATTCACATGTGGCACAACACTAAAGCTGCATCCACACACATAATAGCAAACCATGTATTATCCATTTAGTAGTTGTATACAAAAACAGATATTGCAAGTAAATTTGTAAGGATTGCAAATATGTATGAACACATTATTATGTCAGTATACAGTCATAAAATCCTACAAAACAAACTGCGCAGTGCTGAGGCATCATTGCATTGGAGCATGACAAACTGCTCTCCAATCACTCTGCAGATTCCACCCCTACGTGAAGTAGTTTGTAATGGATTACATCATCAAAACATCTGTTGACCCATGCATGCTTCAAAATGCACATATCACTTCAGGCATTTCAGTGTGACAACGCCTGTTTTTATTGCCCGTGAGATTCCCATTCATTTCAATCAGTGTACCCTTTTGTCCTTTCATCTGTCCACTGATTTCATGTGTTTTCATTTATACGACATGGAATTTATTATATAGTAAATGAAATGTGATGTGGGAAGCTTGAATTTGTGTGCACGACAGAAAACTGAGGCGCCTACAGTTGGTATTTGTGCTGTAAATACCCATTGGCTACAGTACAGAGTTTTTTTGCCATGTGCTGATGGGTCTGCTTTGGTCTTATGCACTGCAAAGCCAGCCTGAAAACAGTTTTTGCTGAGCCTTTCAGGAAAAAAAACAAAAAAAAAAACAGACTCTGCCAAGTCTCAAATGGGTTGGTCATGTATACAGATCAATCTGATTACAGTATATAAACATTTTTGTAAGCATTTTAATATACAGTGTATAAACATTTTTGCTCATTGGCACAGATATTTTGGCGACATTTTGAACCAATTACTTGAACAGTAAATGTCATGTGATTATTCTGGCATCATGACAATGCTGATTGGTTTATGGCACCTCAAGAACACACAGTCCTAAACCCACTGCTGCCAAGTCCATGATTTAATACTGTTTCATACTTTTATAGGCTTGCCGTGCGTTGTTTTTAGTCCACAGGTTGAAGCGAAACGCCTCACCTTCCAGAACACGATTTCAGCCAAGGTAGAACCCATCAGAAGAAACTCGATTTTTCCAGTGATTTTGATAACCAATTTGCCCCGGAATGCAATAGAGTGTTTTCACGACACCTCATCAACATAAACAATGCCACTCAACCGAATGAAACTTGCATATTTAGCTGATTATTACTGCTGAAAATGGTCAATTATTGTCATGTTTTGGGCTGTACTAATCAGTCAGACCGGGTGAAACATTTGGAGTACTATAGTCTGCCAAAAGTTACAACAAATCAAGAAGAGTGCAAAAAGCTGTCTGAGGAATGAAAGGCATTTGTGGTTGGCCAAACTGAACAAGGATTTCCAGGGCAAGAATCTTGACAACATTTGTGTTTGCTCTTATAATTTCCTGTAAAGTATTAGGCTAACATCTTAATAAATACTGCTTGTACGTATCTTTACCACCTATTAATTTTAGATTGTCAAAATATTGTGCCCTTTCCAGCTTGCAAAGTCCTTCTGTATATAATTTAGCAGCTTCCACACATTTTGTCCACGGTTGAGACAGCATAAATTAGCAGAGCAATTCAGTAGTGCATTAACCATGCAATCCATGCTGTTGTTTACATCTGAGTACCGTCAGTATGGGCGCGCATCCAGGTACCTAAATCGTGATGTAAGTGCAGACCCTCTATTGGGCTAGTTTTGAGTAGCAGTTGTGCTGGTTTTTGTTACACAGACTTGGCAACCCAACCTAAACCCTTTACTCTCCTGAGCTATAGCAAGCAGAAAGGGAAAAATAATAATTTATCATGAAACATACAGGCGGATAAATCGAAACATACGTTTGAATGACTGTTGAATGTTAACCAGCTAAACTGAATCGGTTGCCTGTTCCCAAACTGTAGTACAGTCTTTTCATCACCTCTGACGTAGCTTGCGTTCATAAAAAGTGTTGACATCACGCTATTCCCTCTGAGGAGCCAGACACGGGATGATTTCAATAAACTTTCCCAACACTGTTTTACACAAGCACATCGACACTCTGTGGTTAGATGACTTGTTTGAATATTAGTTGGAATGTCTATGTGTGCTGACACACTTGGGAAATTTGAAATGAACTATATCTGAGAGCTTTCCTGGTCTACTTGGAGATTTTAGTTGAAACAACAACAGATGACTTGATCATTGGGGGCGGTGTTGCTAACCCAGAGTTAAAAGTGGGTATTAAAAGCTAATCCAGTGTTAAAAGAGAAGTCCACTTCCAGAACAACAGTTTACAGATAATGTACTCACCCCCTTGTCATCCAAGATGACATGTCTTTCTTTCTTCAGTCGTCAAGAAATTATGTTTTTTGAGGAAAACATTTCAGCATTTTTCTCCATATAATGGACTGATATGGTGCCCTGAGTTTGAAGTTCCAAAAGGCAGTTTAAATGTGGCTTCAAACCATCCCAAATGCGGTTGTGAACGATCCCAGCTGAGGAAGAAGGGTCTTATCTGCTGAAACAATCGGTTAGTTTCAAAAAAATAATACAATTTATATACTTTTTGATGTCAAACGCTCGTCTTGTCTTGCCCGACCTCTGTTTTTTTCCGGTTCATGACAGTTAGGGTATGTTGGAAAACTCCCATCTCATGTTCTCCCTCAACTTCAAAATCATCCTATATCGCTGTTTTACCTTTTTTGTTAAGGGTGTTTGATCTTCTTTGCATGTTCACTTTGCAAAGACTGGGTCGGAACTTCTGCTTCGATGTAGGATGATTTTGAAATGATTTTTGAAGTTGAGGGAGAAAATACAAGTTCTTCAACATACCCTAACTGTCTTGAGCCAGAATACAGAGTTCACGGAGAGCAAGACAAAACGAGCGTGTGAGATTAAAAAGTATTTAAATTGTATTTTATTTAAATTAAAATAACCAATCGCTAGATAAGACCCTTCTTCCTTGGCTGGGATTGTTTACAACCTCATTTGGGATCGTTTGAAGCCGCATTTAAACTGCCTTTTGGAAGTTCAAACTCGGGGCACCATATCAGTCCATTATATGGAGAAAAATCCTGAAATATTTTCCTCAAAAAAACACAATGTCTTTATGACTGAAGAAAGAAAAACAGGAACATCTTGGATGACAAGGGGGTGAGTACATTATCTGTAAATTGTTGTTCTGGAAGTGGACTTCTTTAAAACCGTGGACACTCTTGGCCCTGATGAGTTTTAGAAAATAAACTCCCTTAAAAGGGATAGACCCAAATATGAAAATTCTGTCATTAGATCCTCACCCTCATGTCATTCCAAATCTGTAAGACCTTCATACGTCAGGACAGCAATTAAGATATTTTTAATGAAATCCGAGAGCTTTCTGACCATGCATAAACAGCAATGCAACTGAAATGTTCAAGGCCCAGAAAGGTGGTAAAGACATTGTTAAATTAGTCCATGTGACATCAGTGGTTCAACCTTAATTTTAGAAGCTACAAAAATACTTTTTGTGTGCAAAGAATGCAAACATAACGACTTCATTTAACAATTTCTTCTCTTCTGTGCGGATATGTGTATATTTTTTTTCATGAACATTTGAAAACAAATTAACATTTCCAGTCATTTCCACAACATCTCACATTATGTATGGTGTTTAATAGCATTCTGTGGTAGAAATTTTAAACATTTTGGATTTAATTTGGATGACTACTTTGCCATGCTAAGGCTATGAAACTATCTATTTATTTATCAGAACTATAGTTTGATTAGAAATGATTCAACAAAAAACTGCACATGTTCTGTTTACCCTGATTTTTGTTTGTTTGTTTTTTACACATCACACATTTCATATTTTATTTGAAGCATGATATTCACACTGAAAAATTTTTTTTTTTTTTTTAGATTTTTTTTAGAATTTCTTTTAGAATTTTTGATAACATTTTTTTTTAGATTTTTTTTAGAATTTCTTTTAGAATTTTTGATAACATTTTTTTATTTGAGGCAAATCTTGGTTAATGATACAACTGAAGGCCAGTTTGTTTAAAATTTATATAAATACATTTTTATTCAGTATTTATTGAAGTGGTTCAATTATTTCACTTGTGGTTAATATATAATATTTTTGAAAAATGTAACAAAACTAAATGTTTTTATGATGGATTTTCATATTTAAAGGATTACTCCACTTCCAGAATAAAAAAGTCCTGATAATTTACTTACCCCCAAGTCATCCAGGATATTCATGTCTGTCTTTATTCAGTCACAAGGAAATTAATTTTTTTGAGGAAAACATTCCAGAATTGTTCTCCATATAGTGGACTTCAATAAGGCTCAACGATCCCAGCCGAGAAATAAGGGTCTTATCTAGCAAAACGATCTGCCATTTTCTTTAATAAATTAATATTTATACACTTTTTAACCACAAATGCTCGTCTTGTCTAGCTCTGCACATGCGTACTCTGTGCAGTCCTCCTCCAATTTCAAAATCGTTTTTTGTAAAGGCCTTTTGGCCTTCTTTGCACGTTCACTTTGTAAACACTGGGTCAGTACTTCTGCAGCGATGCAGGACAATTTTGTAGTTGGAGGAGAAAATGTGATGGGAGTTTTTCGACATACCCTAACTGTATTGAACCGGATTACACAGAGTTCGCATACGCATGGCAGAGTTAGACAAGACGAGCGTTTGAGGTAAAAAAATATATAAATTGTAATTTTTTTAGAAAATGACAGATCGTTTTGCTAAATAAGACCCTTATTCCTCATCTGGGATCGTTTAGAGATCTTTGAAACTGCATTTTTAACCTTCAATCCGTTGAGCCCCATTGAATTCCACTATATGGGGAAAAATCCTGCAATCTTTTCCTCAAAAAATTTAATTTCTTTGCGACTGAACCAAGAAAGACATGAACATCTTGGATGTCATGGGGTGAGTAAATGATCAGGAAATGTTTTACTGAAGTGGAGTAATCCTTTAAAGGCTGCAGCTTCATCACGCCACTATTAAAATGTTGGGAGGGTGTGAGCAGGAAAGAGAGAGAAGAGTGGCAGAGTGAGAGAGAGAAAGTACTGAAAGAGTTAAGGGAGGAGGGTCAGGAAGAGAGCTGTGATCCCTGATTCCTGTTTATGTCAGCCATGCTGTAAGTGAACACTAAATCAATGCCTCTAAATCATGCGGATCATAATGGAGCTTTCCTCCCGGCACAGTCATTTCACCCCCTCCCATCACACACTCTGAGTTGCTGCGATTTTGACACAGAAGTGTTTAAAATAGAGATTGAAATGGAAAGTGTGTGTGACTGAGTGAGAAGCTCCCTGACTCCAGTAATAAATCCTTCAATTATTGATACGCTCACGTGGAATATTGATAATGCTTCTGATAAGTCGAGTCTGGCAAAACCAACACAAAAGGGGATACAGCTCATCCTATAAAACAGCGCCGTTTAGACTCGACGGCGGTTACACCCAGAAAAATGACCTTTTGAGGGCTTTATGTTTATTTCTTTTTCTTCTCCTCACCTTTCGTTTCTTATATGGTGTGATCTGTGTTTTTTTAGAGGAAGGACGAGCACAGGAAGAGAAAGGGGTAAGGGTTCATTCAGCACATGTTACAGGGTCACCACCCCATTCAGAACCAACAAAAACCTCAGTTTCTGCTTTGCTTTCTCCTGGGCTCTTGTACAGGCGCACACACACATTTTTAGAATCATGGTCTATTTAAAATATTGGCACAGAGAAGCAGTGCACTGTTAACATCGGGGACATGAGAACAGATCAGTGTAGCAATCTTTGGAACGTCTCCAGTAACACAGAGATCATATGCTATGATTCTAAACAGCATTGCTGTGAACAATAATACTTGGTTTTGTTGTTTGCATGTTTACTGAGCCGCAAACAAGCATTAGGACTGGGAAATGTATTCAGGCTGTACTGAAAATGTATTCCAGGGGTACACAAAGGGTCCATTTAAAATTTCAGAGAAAAAGAGTAAAATTGTAAAAATTGTGACAATGGATTACAACCAGTGGTATACAAATACATTTGAATGATTAACAACTATAATTAATTAAGAATAATTAAGAATATTTTAGAGAAATGATTTTAATCATTTATTTTGGTTGCAGTACTGTACAACGACCACAGTGAAAATTATAAAATTATATATTAGTATAAATGATATATTAACTTTATATATATTAACTAAATATACTTTATATTTATTAAAATTGTTTAGTATATATATATAGTGTATGTGTGAGTGTCTGTGTGTGAAATATATAAATTATAAAATATATAGCTGTATTATTATATTAAATTATATTATACTATATTATATTATATTGAATTCATTATTTAATGAATTGTTTTAATATAAAAATTTAATGTGATTTTGAAGTACCATTTTGATGGTAACGCAATGTCAGATTTTAAAATGGGTTTCAAAGGATGAATTTTGAGGTTTTAAACTTTCAACTGATATAATATTTATAATAATTTCTAAAACATGATAGGGAAAAAGGCTGTTATGATATAGATTTTTGAGGTGCACTCTTGTCATAAATTAATCTATTACTGTTCCTACATCATTTGTCACAAAAAACAGTGGTAAAATATCTATTTAGGAGTCTTAGACCTTTCCAACGATATATAGTTTATCATGATTAGAATAGGATTTAATTGTAATATAGTGAAGCAAACTTATGTGTCCTCTGAGGGGACAGGTGACAGTTAAAAGGTTCTATTATATTATATTATATTGTTATTTGGTAAGTTTAACTAGTTTCTGTGAATCTGTTCAAAATGTCCATTTTGATAAATCAATTTAATTCAGTTTGCAATAAACCGTGAAGTCCCTACCCTTTACTTTAATATTTTTTTAGTAAAACTTAATGTAGATAAATATTGCTATTTATTTTGTGTTGTTATATTGGTGCATAATAAAATGAATCTACTTAGTTGAAATTTTGGTTAATTTGATTAACTGATTAATTTTTGATTAATACATTTTTTAAAACTTTAAGCCATTTTTAAAAGCCAGAAAAAAAGACAGAAATATAAAAAATATATAAAATATAAAATATTTAAATAATATCAAAAAGTCAGAAAATGTTAAAAGTGATTATGAAAAGAGGTTCTTGACTTGTTTCATTGAGCCTGTCCCTTGCAGGTTCGTGACAAAAAATAAATAAATGGGCTAAAATCCCAGTGGCGCAAGATTTTTATCTGGGATCTAAAGAAATGGCTGTTCGTGTTAATGTTTGACGCACGTTGATGGATTGTCAAGTGCTCGTGAGTCGTGGGTTTCCATCTGGAATGCCTACTTCCTGAGTGCTCCCTCAAGAGCAGGGAAGTGTGTGAACAACCTTTTGAACAAACGCCTGCTGCAAGGTGCCATTTCGCCCAGAGCAAACACAAGAGGATAGTATCATTGAATCAAAGGAAGCAGCTCGGCCCTACAGTGCTGCTCAGAGTTTTCATTGCTTGTTTTCGTTTTCTTTGGCCTCTTTTAAATGAAGCTGAGATCTCATGTAGATACGTGCCCATAGAATCACAGAGAGCAGCTGTATCAATATACCTGTAGCACTTGAGGTTTGACAGTAAATTCTCCACACACACTGAATCAAGGTGGAAATTTCCACTGTAGCTGAACTTGTCTTGAACCTTCTGAACAGTCCCTGAACAGGCCTGCGGGTGGATTATCAGCTCATCTTTTTATTCTCTGTTTTTCTGCTCCTATTGTTTCCTGGCCACAATATTTCTGCAAGAATGGACTTCCACTTCATAAGATGTCCATCTCTGACACAGCGAATTAAATAAATGATATTTTAAAAAAGGCTTGACAACTAATCCTTCAATTTATTGTTTTCATTTAGTCATATCACCCTTTTGACTCTGAATCAACTGTCCATTCACAGAGCAACATTTCTTGCAAAGTCTTGACTTCAGATGGTTGCTCTTATCTGAAGAGGTGAGAGAGGAGGACCAGAGACAAGCGGGAACATCTGGACATCTGGCTCAGACACTCCAAGTCATCTGGCCCTCTTCCATCCTCTCAGATCCCGGAGCAGAGCACAGGCGCTGCTCAGGTCACGTAAACCCAGCAGCCGCACGCCCACTCAACCACCCAGTGACACAGACGGCTCGTGAGCCAGCCTTCAGCCTGAGGCAAAGGCTGCGTGTGGCTTCTGTCACGAGATGTTGATATAATATAGCCTACGGAAGGTGATTTCAAATTGGGGGTAGAGGGGAACAAGGGACTGCTAGGGGGTCTGGAGAAAACTTGAGAGAAAACTGAAAGATTTACTGATTTTTTTAACAATTTTTTTAATGTGTTTTAGGCCTGTCTGCGGGCGGTCTGACAAATTTCATGTATTAAGATACTGTATTAATTAAAATGAGCTTTTACTAATATACACAATTCATTTACACATTTTGTTTTGTATTTTATTTAAAAATTACAAATGAATGAATGTTTCATATTGTATTTTCAAAATGTTAAGAGACAATACACATAAGTCAGTGTGCTAAATAAATAAAAACCAAATACGCATTAGAATTAAAAAAATATATATATATTGGAATGCTGCATATATATTTGAATTTAAATATATTTGAATGCTATACAAATAATTTTGAATTGAAAATGTTTGGTTGCTAAGATAGTGGGTAGAAAAATGTTAAAAATACACCATCAGCTTTCATATTCAGTACAATGACAATATAAAGGTTATATTTTTCAGACACTGTAAAGAAGTATTTACATGAAAAACATGAACGTGTAACTGTCTTGACTCTGACTGTGCAATGGAATTGACTTTGGTCTGTTTGAAGTTTATTGGTTCAAACTGTTTTTTTTCTTAAAGGAAAACTCCACTTCCAGAAGAATTTACAAATAATTTACTCACCCCCTTGTCATCTAAGATGTTCATGTCTTTCTGTGTTCAGTCATGAAGAAATTATGGTTTTTGAGGAAAGCATTTCAGGATTTTTCTCCATATAATGGGCTTAATTGGTGCCCAGATTTTGAACTTCCAAAATGTAGTTTAAATGCAGCTTCAAAGAGCTCTAAACGATCCGAGCCGAGGAAGAAGGGTCTTATCTAGTGAAACAATCGGTCATGTTTTTTGAAAAATAAAATTTTGTATACTTTTTAAGCACAAAAGCTTGTGTAGCACAGGCTCTGGGATGAGCGTTCACGGTGGTATGAATTAGTAATGGGTCATTCTTGAATGATTCATTCATTTTAAACTAATCTTCAATGTGACTCGGGAAGAACAAGTCATCTTGGGGAGTGATTCGTTCAGTCGCACATGTGCAACATCCTATTAGGTTCCGTACTGGAATTAGTTCACTTGTTTCAAGTCTTCGGTTTTTTCGAGTCGTTCGTTCATCTTATGGGGCTGTCATGTGATGAATGAACGACTCAAACCCAAAAACTTGTTAGATAAGAGGTGAGGTGAGCTAATCATAGACTAAAGACCCAGCTAAACAATGAATTCATCTTTTCTGTTTCTTATAGCATTGTAGTTTTGTCTTGTTTGTAGTGTGATCAACGTCTGTGTAAGCAGTAGATGTGTTAGGGAAGTAACACGTAACATTTTAATCATATTTTTCTAAAATGAACGAAATGACTTGAAAAAAGATTCGTTCATTTTGCTGAACGAGACTCAAAGGTCCGAGTTGGTAAAATGATTTAACTTCCCATCACTACTACGAATCACATGTAAGTTCATTGTCTGTGTACTGAGTATGGCAAAAAACTCCATCTTGTTTTCTCCTACAACTTGAGAGGACATTGTTGTACCTTTTTGTTTGTAAACAGCATTTACAAACTTACTTGCACTTTCTTAGTCTCTGCGCGTTCGCTTTGTAAACACTGGGTCTGTAGTTCGGCCTACGTTCCGTGTGACCTTTCGACTTAATTCAATAGTACGTAGCGTCGTGAAGGCACATCCCAGAGCCTGTGCTACACTAGATTTTGTGCTTAAAAAGTATAAAAAATTTATTTTCTGAAAAAAATGACAGATCGTTTCTCTAGATAAGACCCTTCTTCCTCGGCTGGGATCGTTTAGAGCCCTTTGAAGCTGCATTTAAACTACATTTTGGAAATTCAAAATGGGGCAACAATAAAGTCCATTATATGGAGAAAAATCCTGAAATGCTTTCCTCAAAAAACATAAATTCTTCACGACTGAGAACAGAAAGACATAAACATCTTGGATGACAAGGGGGGTGAGTAAATTATTTGTGAATTGTTGTTCTGGAAGTGGAGTTCTCCTTTAATATTTGTTTATTGGCTTTTTGCCTTTTTTATTATTTAGGAAAATTGAGAACTAACAGAAACAAGTACTTATCTTATTATATGTTCTTAAAATGTTTGCTAATGTTCCTACTTTAAGTTACGAAAACATTATTTCTGAATGTTCTCTGAACATTCTGAAACACGTAATAACATTAAAAAAAAAAACACTGGGTGAATGTCCAAATAAATCCTTCAGAAAAATGTTCCATAAACAAACTAACAATGAATAAATAATGTTTTTATGGTACAGTTTTGAAACACTGAAGACCAGATAACTATGAATGAACATTCTACTAACATAACTTAAAGAACATTTATTTGTAACTTTGAGAGAAGTTTGCCAGAATGTTAGCCAAAGTTCTGAGAACATTCCCTGTTAGCTGGGTGAAAGGAGAGAGAAGGGGAACAGGACTAGGAACGGGACATGACTATTGTTCCTGTAGCTCAAACAGTACAGCATGGTGCTTGCAATGCCAAGATCATGGGCTTGTGCACTTTGGGAATGTATGAACTAAAGTTTACCTCAACCCAAGCTTGGCTCCCAATGAGCACATAATGTCAGGAACAGCATGCTACAGCTCTGTGCGATATATAAAAAATTGAGGCAAAACCATTTTTTATTGAATGTACTTTTGTTTTTTAAATAAAACGTGGAAGGGACAAACCTGTAGGGACAAATACACATCTCAGATATTCACAGGATAAAGTTACAAAATTATAAAAATGTTGCACTGTTTATGTTCATGCAGTGCTTATTTTCTAATTTCATCAAAGTTTACATTGATTTCCTGTAGAATATTTCATTTGCATTTCAATATATGACAACAGCTGTTTTTTCTATCACCCCTTAGAGCTGGGAAGTATCTGATTACATGTCATCTGGATTACATAATCAGATTACAAAAATCAAGTATTCATAATTAGAGTCTTTTACATTTTTTAATGCTTATAATCAGATTACAGTTACTTTTTATGGATTACATGATTACATATTATTCACACAAAGGCAATAAATCATTCATAATTTATTGATTCTCCTTAATTCATCTTTTTTCTATTTTAAGTTTTCCTTTCTAAAAATCCCACTGTGTGCCATACCATTTAGCTTTGACAAATTTAGGTAAAAAAACACCTCTCAAGCACTATTTGAAACACAATGTGTTCATCATATCCAGTAACCCTTAGTAACTGTTGATTCTGGAAGTCTGTACATAAATACTTAATGTGTCTAATGTCATTGTTGTTTTCATGTTTGTTCATATAATGCAGTAATTCCCAAACCTTTTTGTCAACCAAACCCCTCTGACATGAAACAATTACTTGAAATATCTCTGAGAAAGATAATATACAGTACTGTGTAAAATTTTTAGGTCACTAGTATTTTCACCAGCTAAAAAATGGTTTAAAGTAAGTTATTTCTATCTTTTGCTGTAGTGTGTCAGTAAAAAATATCGGTTTACATTTCCAAACATTCTGTTTGCCATTAATTGTAGTAATCTAGTGAGATTTTTGTTTGCACAAGGAGTCTGACAACAGCCAGTGCTCCACACAGACATCTGATCTCACCATCATCCAGTCTGTCTCTGGAATGATATGAAGAAACAGACAAACTGAGACAGACTAAATCCAGAAGAACTGTGGCAACATCTCCAAGATGTTTCAAGTAACCTACCTGCAAAGCTACCTGAAAAACTATGCACAAGTGCACATAGGGCAAAAGCTGCTTTAAACGCAAAGGATGGTCACATCAAATGCTGATTTATTTTAGTTAATAGAAGTTCTTTGATAAAGAAAATCTATTTATGACATTGTTTGTGACAGCATCTTCATTTTATGTGCCTAACTGCCTAAAAATGTTAACAGTATGTATAGGTCTCTTAAAGCATCTTGGAGATGTTGCCACAGTTCTTCTGAATTTAGTCTGTCTCCGTCTTTTCTGTTTCTTAAGACAGACTGGATTGAATGATGGAGAGATCAGATCTCTGTTTGCACAAGGAGTCTGACAACAGCCTGTGCTCCATACAATAATCTCACTGGATTATTACAATTAATAGCAAAATGAATGTTTAGACATGTAAACTGATATTTCCTACTGACACACTAGAGCAAAAGACTGACTTTAACTGACTTTAAACCATTTTTAGCTGATGAAAGTGGCCTAAGTGGCCTAAGACTTTTGCACAGTACTGTATTTTAATAATTTATGAAACACATTGTAATGTTTACAGTTCATTGTTGCTTAATGATCACATTAACATGCAGGTAACCAAAATAAATATTTCTATTGTTAGTGTACAAGTGTTTCAGTGCATTTTAAATTTTCATGATTTAATTAATTATTACTTTTTTATCAACTCACAAACCCACCACAGTTCTTCCATTATGCCCAGTTTGTAAAACCTTGGTTTAATGTAATATTTTAAAGATGCTGATATCAAAAAATGGAATAGACTTTTTTCTTTGCTTTTTTATATCAATAAGGTATGTTTTTTTAATCGCAAGTTTAAAACAAGTTAAATAAAAAGTAATCTAAAAGTAATCCAAAAAATAGTCTGAATACATTACCCAACATGAGCAACCTAGATTAGGTTGCTAACTACAGTTTCCATCATGTAATCAGTGAAGACATACAATTTGTAAGTAATCTACCCAGCGCTGTCCCTTATCCATTCTTAAAGGGGTCACTGGATGTCCAATGATTGATATAATTCGTTAAGAGTCTTAATGAGAAGTCTATAACATACTTTGGTTAAAATTTCTTAGTGGTAGTGTAAAAAACACCCTTTTTACCTTATCAAAATCAGCAGCAGCAACCTTTTCAGAGCGAGCCGTTTTGTTGCATTTGCCTTTAAATGCTAATGAGCTCTGCTCACCCCACCCCTCTCTTCTCTCTGTGGAGTGACGAGCCTGTTTACTTTAGCTGCATTTAGCCACATTTAGCCGTGAAACTTGCTAACTAGCACATTATTAAGAAAGGCGAATTGCAAAGATGCATAAAAACCCTTATGCTCACTTCTGCTGTAGGTGAAGCTGGATCACGAATGATTTGTACGAACATAGACGCATTTATGCAGATCGCCAGGTGCATTTCCTTCAAAAACGAAAGTAACGTTAATCCTCAGTGTCTTCAGCGGCTTAGATGTCGGGAGTAAATGATGACTGAATGTTCATTATTACATCCAGCAACAAAACACCTCAATCGCTCAATCTAAAACATTTTTGTCCTCCCCTGCACCGGAGTCAAAACAATGGTGGTCACTCAACAGAAAGTCCATTCCATCAACTTTCTGGCACTTTAAGAACTTTTTGAAGCACAAATATTTTGAGAGAAATCTGTCAGAAAAATGTGTCAAAATCTTATGGATTTGGAATGGCACAAGAATGATTTTCCTTTAATCAGTAATTGTTACTCTGGGAGAAAGAGGAAAATTTTAGCCCAAACAGTGGGTGGGTGTTCATTTGTGTTGGGTTGGTTAGTAGACCTCTGTAGATTAAAGCCCAAGCTAAATAACAAATTAGTGGTGAGAGTCATTGATGTGTATTGTGGACAGTTTAGATCATCATGCAGCACAGAAATGAAAGATCCCGGCGACGTGGGATTCTGAACTTTCTGCTTTTTTGTCCAATGCAGCTCAACCAGTGTTTCTCGTTAAATAAATCAAAGAAGTCCGCTGAAAAGTTCTGCACATAACAATGGCTGCTGGGATGCCATAAAAGAGCAGCGTGAAGCAACATATGCTTGGAGAGATGGAGATAATTACTCCTGAAGGATCTGGGAGGATGACGACCTGGTTGAGGTAGCGACGACTTCAGCAGACACTCTAGGTTGTGGGTCAGCGAGTCCGTCTCCAGTGAAAGCCCCACCCAGACCCCTCTCTACCCCACCCCCAACTGCCCTACAGGGAGGTAAATATTTCTTGTTTCCCGGGGAAGTGAATATAGCCTCAGCTAAATCTGTTCAATCTCCGCCCGATTCCCAGGGCAGACTTTACGGGCCGTCCTGAGTGGGCTGAGCCACCCCAGCAGGCCCGTGACCTTCCTCATGCCTCGCCCACAGTGACGGCAACGTGCTGGCAGGAGGCTCCTTCATCATGCCACAGCGTGCGTGCGTATGCGTGCAAGTGTGTGTGTCTGCAGCTTCTCAACCTTTCCCAGCTACCCTCCTTATCCTTCCTGACTCTCAATGCCCTGAAGGACTCTGGGAAGGATTTTTTCCCACCCTTTCAAGGAGTTCACCTTGCGCCGTGTATGTTTTGATGCTGTCTTTTCCAAGCCGTGCCACAGAGCTCAAAACATCTCATACGTTGTGTTGTAAGAGTTCTGACCGCAAGCCAGTTCTAAACATCTGTCTTCTCTTAAACGATGAAAACAAATAATGTGTCAGGGTTGTCGAATCTTACATAATTTGGTGACTTATTACCACCCAGTGTCTTGAAAGAACAACGGTGCTAAAGACACAGAGCAGAAAGCATATGTAAACTGTACTCGTATGAAAAAACCAAAACTGGTATGGGAGGATGTTTGTGCGTGTTACTGTCCTCCAAAGGCAGTGTGGGAAATTCTCAGACAGTGAGTAAAGCTTCAGTTAATTGCAGAAAAAACTGGATGGCTTGTTGTGGAGTTCTTGATATTAGCCAACCAAAAATGTGTGTGTGTGAAAGAATCGCAGACGTAAATGTGTTACAGCCGCTTTCCATCGCCACAGCTGTTTGTAAACTGCCCGCACACAACGCTAGAGAACTTCTCTCTCACCAGATGGTGTTTGTATGTCCGATTTGACAAAAAAAAGACAATTAATATTATTTATGACTGTAGTGTTTGTCGCAAGCGATAACAACACAACCAGTTTGACCTAAAAGGATGCATGGTCCATCTGTGAATCCCTCAGATCCCAAAAGATTCAGTTGGCTCCTTTATCCATCTTCTGTCCTGGTTGAAGAATTATTAAGAGCTGCGGATTATTGCGGTCTGCGATGCGAACGCACCAGCCTCTTCCCCCGGGCTTCATTATGAAGGTCAAAGTTCATGGGCGGCCCTGTCTATGGCTGTGGTGTTTGGCTGGGGTTCCCGCTGACAGACAGGAAAGGCTGTGATTTAACATTCCACCTTTTTCCCAGATAACGCCACGGCCCTGGTGGGGCTCTGCTAGCCCAGTAGAGAACAATCACAGGAAACTGCAAATGATGAAAACGTGCTCTCTCCAAAAGACACTGCGGGCGTACCTATATGAGAGCAAGGGATGAAGAGCAAAAAGAGAGAGAGACTAATATCGAAAAAGAGATGAGTGGAGAAAAGGAGAACTATAAGAGAGGAAAAAGACACTTTCATCAGAGCTGAAGGGAGGTGCATCGTGATGCCTCTGACAGCATGAGCCTAAACTGGGCTGTTCGCTCACTGGGACAAGGACTTCCTGCTCTGAAGATTCCATTTCCTGTGGTGCTGAACAGCAGAACATCCATGCAGTCCCTTTTGTGCTTTTAAAAGTGCTAAAATTAAGTTTTTGTTCTTTGAAATGTACTGTGCATTGCTCTCAAATGTGAGCTGTACTGATGCTTATTTAGTTCATTACTTAGTTAATTCAGTTATTGCTTGAAATATTTATCTATTTTAATTAATTTATTTATTTTTCATGACTCTGAAGCCCGTTTTACTCACTTTGGGGCATTGTGTAAGACTCTCTTCTCTCTTCCAAGGCATATTTTTTCTCTGCAGCATTTGTAGCCAACTGTAGAATCTGTTTAGGGATTCTCCTGCAGTAAATGGAGTAATATTCCTGGAAAGAAAGAAATTAGAAATGTCCATCAGGAACTGACAAGTCCAGCAGGATTCTCTGAGCTGTTCTCATCCTTGAGCCAGATGTGGCCTGTCCCTGGTCTTGCAATTCGGTCCATTGTTCTCTAGTTCTGGAATCCCATTCCTTTCCTGCGCTGGGTTTTCCAGATGTGTGTGGTTGGTTGGTACAGTCCATTGGCATCAAAGTATGTTGTTTGTGATTGCTTTTCATGATGTTCGCAGACTGTTATATGTAGAGTCTGGGTCAAAAAACAAAAACAAAAACAAAACAAACAAACAAACAAACAAACAAACAAACAAAAAATACTAAACTTTTCCACCATTAATGCCAAAAAAGGGGTAAATATGGAGTAAGTTGTCACACTGAAAGGCTTTTCAACTAAATTTAATCAATAACACACAAAACAATTAATAAAACAGCAATTATAAACACAAAATTGAAAACCTTGAATTTGGACAATCTGTCATGTGTGTTTTAATTTTGTTTCATTTATGTATTAAATATATTATTTACTAAATAAATTCTACAGCACAATTTTTTATACAGTTAAAGAAAGAATTACCTGAAAGAGCAACATTAAAATTTATTATATAATGACATATATGAATTATGTATAAATATATGTATATTTCAATATAATATACATACATTTGTACAGTTCTCAATATTAATTTATTTATAAATAAATGTATAAACTTGTTTGGCAAACAATAATATTAAATATAGCTACAAGCAGTTATTACCGGGGTTCAAGCACATATGAAAAAATACATTACGTATTATTTAACAATTCTGTAACCACCTAAATCAATTATTTAAAAAGCATTTTTTGGCAAATACAGGTAATTTTCCATAGAAATATGATGTATTTTCAATGTTTTTGACTGTTATAACGCCAGCTGTGGTCTGATCGCCCAAAAACTTTGCATGCTTGTTTAGAATCACCTGTTGCATGTGCTCGCCAGGTTTCATAAAGTTTTGAGTTTTCGTTTAGGCTTCATAGGATTTTAGGTTTATCTGGACAGGCCCCTTTTCTAAATGACCCCATTATAGCTTGCCAAAGGGTAAATTTCAACATTTTTTTGACAGTATTCATCTGCCTATGGCGGCCATGTTTTTTGAGATACGCAAATGTCCTTTGGACCAAGGACATGTGTACCGATATTCATGTCGATAGGGCAAACGGGTGTGCAGATTTGACCATTTTTGACCAAGTTTTTTCCCTCCATGACTTTTTTCACGTGACCTCAGATGGAGCTCTTACTTACGCGTTGTGAGTTTGGCGAATATATCTCATTCCATTCAAAAGATATAGCTGTTTTAGTAAAGGCAGCCCTGCCTCTTTTGAAATTTTTGCCGTCCCTTTGCAATAGAGAGTCAAAAGTTGAACTTTTTTTTGATAATTATTGATATTCAGTCTCCAGAGAATCTTCCTGCACTGGTTTGGTTCCAATTGGGTGAAACACCTACTTTTGCGAACTAGTCCTATGTTTTTCACCCGATCGAAACCAAACCAGTGTAGGAAGAGTAGCTCGCAAAAGTCATCTTTTCAAAAATTGCAAAAATACCCGAAAATTTCACCAGGGACAAATCCGGCAAGACAAATCCACCATTTTGTCCAGCGTGAGCCAAGGATTCCAACAACATGAGACACTTGAGTCTGCGATAAACTGTTCAGTAGTTATGAGCAAGTTCTTACTTTTGATCGCTGTAGCGCCCCCGTCAGGTCGATTGGGGCGAGCCTTGGTGACATTATAGATGGTGTGAGTACTACCATCCCTCCCAGTTTCAAGTCTCTACAATTTACGGTTTGATCTGCCTGAAGAGTTTTACATGGAGAGTGCTGATTCTTAATACGGTAAGCGCTACTCTATGCACTTGAACCCCTAATAAAGTTGTACAAAATGAAAACTTTGAAAATCTCATAGTTTGTCCCAATTTAAGGTGGTTTTCAACTACACTCTCAAATGTTTAACGCAACCTTCGGGGTAGTTTTTTTTAACTCAACTAATGTTTAAAACTGACTATATGGCTGGCTTAAAATGAACCCAAAATAGATTGTAAATTACATATTGACATAACATATAATTTACTAGAGGCATCAGCTGTAATCAGTAAGTGAACATTGATTAATAAGCAACTTAAAAAATATTTATTATTTATTCAACTTATTAATAAATGTTCATTTTTTGAACATATTAACAAATGGTAATTTTAAGCAAGAAAAATAGCAATTTTTAAGTAATAGTTGAGCTAAATAAAACTACCCAGAAGGTTGGGTTAAACATTTGACGCAGCTACTGGGTCAAAATAAGCAAGTTGCTGGGTTTGTCCATATTTCAATCAGCACCAGTTTTTAACCCATACATATACATACATGTGTGTTATTTGGCTTTTCACTTGCTGAGATAAAGCTCTTGTGACAAACTGCCCCAGTCTCCTATATATTATATGGTAATCTAAAAAATCTTTTTAACCCACAATGCTACAGTATATGCCTTTATATTGTGTTATTGCATATAATAACATTTTTCAGGTGTGACTTTTTCTTCATTTCTCGAACAAATTGTGCCGCTTCACATGAGCAAGGTCATAAAAGATGAACCATTTAGTGTACCTTGTTCAAGGTTCATGGGAAATGCTCAGTGCTTCAGTGCACGGACCGCAAATTAATTAATTAATACTGAGAACACAGCAGGAAACTCAACCACTTTCAAATCCTCTTAAGCGAACAATGAGGTGGGTGCTTAGTAATCAGTGTTCTTTGAAAACACACCGGACTGCCAGTAAGCACACACAATCAGAGGAAGATCACTTCTCCAGCAGATTTGGCTTAACTTACTTCTCTGTGGTTTATTTTTGTTGCACCTTTCATCGTTACAATTACTCAATCATTCGTGAATGATGAGTAATAAAAACATAATGGATACTTCAGAATATGTCACTACTGTACTCTCTATGAATGCAGTATGATCCTGTTACTCAGACCAGCAAGAATAAACTCAAACCCATGTTAGATCACAATTTTGGTCTAAAGAAAACAAGTAAATTTAATGGAAATGATTGTTTGTAGTTTTAACAAGACATTTTTTAGCATTTGGATCACAATGTTTGGAAGCCTCTCAGAATGAGAACGCTACAATAAAGCAATAAATAATTTTTACAGACTCTCAGTAAACAGACACAATATAACATCAGCATCAGCCAAACGAGTTACAAACACAATGAATATTTCAGCCACCAGCCAAACTTGATGACGAGCTGTTAACTGTTGTTTTTAACCTCAGTAGACTCTTGACATAGCAAATTCACGAATTGATTTAGATCATCAAAATCACTTTATTTTCTGTTGGCTGGTAACTCCATGACTGTTGGCCCATTAAAACAAGAGTATTCTCGAAGAGTCAGAGACGTCTGTGAATGTAGGATGGGTGCAGAAGTTCATGCAGTACAATTATAGAAAAGGGAAGTGATGTTTTCTGCCAAAAGATCTGATTAAAGAATGGAAAAGAACAGCTTCTCTGTGCTGATAGGGACAAGATTACAAACAGCTAGGTTATTTCTATCTTTATTTGGATTATGACGTTATTGTTTTGCACATGAGGCAAGAGACTCCAATAATACAATTCCAAAATCAAGCTGCACCAGAGATACCTAACTACTGTAAGAAACATTTTAGTCACCTTAGACACATGATTAAAACAAAGGCTGTTCCAGATGTTAAATAGATAAAAAAAAAAATGGGTGTTCCGAACCTGTAAAACCTTTGTTCATCTTCAGAACACAAATGAAGATATTTTTGATGAAATCCTTCATAAAATTACGGTTGAACCCCTGATGGACTATTTTAATGATGTCCACGTTACCTTTCTGGCCTTGAACGTGTCAGTTGTGTTGCTGTCTATGCAGGGTCAGAAAGCATTCAGATTTCATCTAAAATATCTTTGTATTCCGAAGGTGAACGAAGGTCTTACAGATTTGGAACGACATGAGGGTGAGTAATTAATGACAAAATTTTCATCTTAGGGTGAACTATTTCTATTGTAATTTTAAAGATTCTTTTTAAACCTTGCCCTCAATATTTATTTGTTTAATTATTCATTTAAATATAAAAAAATATGAACTACTTTTTGACTGTTGAAACATTGCTTGAGGCCCATTCCCTGCACTTGCTGCAGGTCCTTGCGCATGCAATTCATCTGCTGAAAGTAGAGCTGATGACAAGGGAGGGTCTTTCTCTCTGGGCCCCTACACCACATATGGAACCAATGCAAACAATCACAGAACATCAATCTCTGCGAACGCTGATAACTGCAGATTTTACATATACACACACACACACACACACACACACACACATTTAGAGAGAAAGTGAGCGAGAAACGAGACCCCACAAGTGTGGCAGCACCAAATCCGAGGCTTCTTCCTGTGCTTTTCCCAGCGGCAGAGACACATGTCAGCTGCACGCTGTTTACTTCTGCAACTTTTTTCCACAGTGTGTGTGCATGCATGTGTGTATTAGCGAGGAAGTTACACATCCTGTTAGAGCACTCACATATCCCGTTGTGAAGTGACCTCCAACAATATCTTTAGTAATCTGCTGCCTTTAACAGAACACATTTAAAAACATCAGTATTCCAGTGGGAAATGCGCTCACCGCAGGAACACAGACGCCATCTTTGTTACTTTAATAATAATTTGATCATGTTTGCAGCAACGCTGAATGCATACATGTTTCTTATGACTAACATGCAGCGTTTAACAGAATAAATAATCTCTTATGTAAATGAACATGGTGGTTGTTTAGTTGGAGAATAAACAGGAACAGATCTGACTGACAGATAAACAGGAAATCATTTGAGACTAAATCTTTCCAGTTATAGTAATTGACTACAGCAACACGTGAACGTTCATGCTGGTCTGTTTTTAGCAGGATACCTAGAACTTTGTTCAAATAATTCCAAGATATTTAAAAACTATATGTCACCCTGGACCACAAAACAAGTCTTAAAGGAGAAGTCCACTTCCAAAACATAGATTCACATATAATGTACTCACCCCCTTGTCATCCAAGATGTTCAAATCTTTCTTTCTTCAGTTGTAAAGAAATTATGTTTTTTAAGGAAAACATTTCTGCATTTTTCTCCATATAATGGACTGCTATGGTGCCCCGATTTTGAACTTCCAAAATGCAGTTTAAATGCGGCTTCAAACGAACCCTAATGTGATTGTAAATGATCCCAGCCGAGGAAAAAGGGTCTTATCTAGCGAAACGATCGATAACGATATTTTTAAAAAAAATTTTAAATACTTTTTAATTTCAAACGCTCGTCTTGCCTTGAACTCTGTGTATTCTGACTCAAGACAGTTAGGGTATGTCTAAAAACTCCAGTCGTATTTTCTCCTTAACTTCAAAAATCATTTCAAAATCATCCTACATTGCTGCAGAAGTACCGACCCAGTCTTTGCAAAGTAAACATGCAAAGAAGATCAAACACCCTTAACAAAAAAGGTAAAACAGCGATAGAGGACGATTCGGAAGTTGAGGGAAAACATGAGATGGTATTTTTTCGATATACCCGAACTGTCACAAACCACAACAAAAACAGTCCAAGCAGAGTAAGACAAGACGAGCGTTTGGCATTAAAAAAAGTATATAAATTGTATTTTTTAAAATAAAAATAACCGATCGTTTCACTAAATACCCTTCTTTCTCAGCTGTGATCATTTACAACTGCATCTGAGATCGATTGAAGCCGGATTTAAACTGCATTTTGGAAGTTCAAAATCGGGGCATCATATCAGTCCATTATATGGAGAAAAATGCAGAAATGTTTTCCTCAAAAAACATAATTTCTTTATGACTGAAGAAAGAAAGACATGAACATCTTGAATGACATGGGGGTGAATAAATTATCTGTAAATTGTTTGTTCTGGAAGTGGACTTCTCCTTTAAGTAGCACGGGTATATTTGTAGCAATAGCTAAAAATACATTGTATGAGTCAAAATTATAGATTTTTTCTTTTATGCCAAACATCATTAGGATATTAAATGGTTAGTTCACAAAAGAAATGAAAATTCTGTCATTTATTACTCACCTTCATGTTGTCCCAAACCCCTAAGACCTTCGTTCATCTTCGAAACACAACTTAAGATATTTTTGATGAAATCTGAGTGGTCTCTGACTCTACCATAGACAGCAAGGGTACTAGCACGTTCGAGGCTCAGAAAAGTACCAAGATGATCAACAGATTAGTCCATGTTCAACTGTAATTTTACGAAGCTACAAGAATACTTTTTGTGCGCAAAGAAAACAAAAAATTACGACTTGATTCACCTCGTCTCCACTGCATCACTTGTGGACGCGCGTTCACCACGACACATGCGTATGGTGGCGCCGGCGCTGACCCAAAACCGGCGTTATGACGTTGAACCTATGCGTTGAACATATGCGCAGTGCCTTGTTTACACGCAGAGAAAGACGCACGCATGCGTCGGGGTAGTCTCCTGAACGTACGTGCGAAAATGTGGAATAGAGTCGTTATTTTTGTTTTCTTTGCGCAAAAAAGTATTATCGTAGCTTTGTAAAATTGCAGTTGAACCACTGATGTCACACGGACTATTTTGCCGATCATCTTGGTAAGTTCCTTTTCTGAGCCTTGAACGTGATAGCACCCTTGCTGTCTATGGGAGGGCCAGAGACCTCTCGGATTTCATCAAAATATCTTAAATTGTGTTACGAAGATAAATGAAGGTCTTAAAGGGTTTGGGTGAGTAATTAATGACAGAATTTTTATTTTTGGGTTAACTAACCCTTTAAGTAAAGGTCATGTTCCATAAAGATATTTTGTAGATTTCTTACTGTGAATATATTGAAACTTAATTTTTGATGAGTAATATGCATTGCTAAGAACTTCATCTGGAAGTTCCCTCAGTTTCCAGATTTTTAAATAGGCGTAACTTGGCGAAATATTGTCCTATCCTAACAAACGAAACATCAATGGAAAGCTTATTTATTCAGCTCTCAATGTAAAAAAATTGACCGGTTTTGTGGTCCAGGGTCACATAATTGCTCCTTAAGCGCTTATACCTTTATTATGAAACACCTACAATAATAATGTTTTCAACATACTTTTCCAAACAGTTTACAAAGAGTTCAGTTTTTTTCAAAACTGATTGATGAAATGTCCGAATTGTATCAGATGTCATTATGATTAATCGGTAATGTCTGTTTTTTGACAGTTTTACTGTAATACAACCAGTACACTCTTAAAAAAATTAAGGTGTTTTGCAAAAGATTTTAAAGAACAATTTTGGGCTTCGTAAAGAAACTTTCCGTGAACATTTCTTAAAGGGATAGTTTACCCAAAAATGAAAATCACCCCATGATTTACTTACCCTCAAGCCATTCTAGGTGTTTATGACTTTCTTCTTTCAGACCAATACAATCAGAGTTATATTCAAAAATTTCTTGGCTCTTCTGAGATTTATATTGGCTGTTGATATTCAGTAGTCCAGAAGAAAAATATCAATTTAAAACTTGATAAACAGTAATCTCTAGCTTCCACTAACCATTGTATATGCTTTCATGAGAGAGTGGCGTCCCAATGACTGATGTAGGACATAGGCATAGCTAGAGATTATGGTTTATGAAGTTTTAAATATGGATAATTTTTTCTACACAAATGCAACATTTCACTTCAGGAGGCCTTTATTTACCCCATGGAGCCATGTGGAACACTTTTTATGATGGCTGGATGCACTTTTTTGGACTATTGAATCTGAACAGCCATTTACTGCTATTATAAAACTTTAATTAAACTTTAACTTTAATGTAACTCCAATTGTATTCATCTGAATGAAAAAGTCATAATTTTCATTTTTAGTTCATCCAATTCCGCCATCATTTACTCATTCTCAAGTTATTGTGTTGAACACACACACACACACACACACACACAAAAAGGCAATGACTATAGCCAACTGTTTGGTCATCAGAATTCTTCAAAATATCTTCTTTTGTGTTCAACAAAAGAAAGAAACATACAGGTTTGGCACAACTTTTGGGTGAGTAAATGAGACAAAAAAGTAAATACATTTCTATACACAAACTCAAACATGCATACGACACTGACATACAAATGCATTTAAGTCTCAAAATATGAATGTTTATTTATCCAGCATGTGCACAAAAAATGTTTGAAGAAACACAACAGTGAAAAAAGCGCCAAACGCATCTGTATGTTCCAGACATAGAGACACAGACAGAGACCTCATCTCTGTTTGCAGAGCTGAAGATCTCCAAAAACTGTAAACCCACATGTGCTAATGTAACTTGAACAACAAGACTCACCTATACCGAGATAAACTACAGATAAATTAGTTTAAGATAGACGTTTCAGTGAATCAAAAGTAAATAAGATAACCCTGCTGAAAAGACCAGCAGGAATTTACATGCTAGTCCAGACTGGTTTATCCTAATTCATCCATGATCTGCTAGTCTTTTAGCAGGGGAATGAATGTATGTTGACAGTAACTCTAGTTTTTGATGACAGTAACGCTATTCTGTTTTGGTTTCTTTAATCAAAGTATATATATACACATATATATAAAACTTAGTACTCCTAAGAGACAATAAAACATTTTGCTTACATAGAATATATTGTCAATATTGCCCTGTATGTGGATTAAAATTTCACATAAAATTAATCACCATAACTGATAACAAGATAAAGTACAAGACGAACAAAAAGAGCAGGACAAGGTCATCCGTATCTTCTAGAATCACATCCGAGTGATTTTGTCTCTTCCATTGTTTATTCCTTCTCTGAGCCAGAATAATCCATAGATCCATAGATGTGAAATCCATCATCCAATGCGTCAGTGTGGCTCAGCCTTCACTTAAACAACACAATGCCATAAAGAATAAAGCTTCATTAGGGTGTGATCCACAGTTCATAGTTTCACCCACAGAACATCCGAATAAAACACTGACAATGTGTGATGTTCTCCAAACTGTTCCACTGAATCATCATGGAAGAGGTTCGCATGACTTTAGTATTCCATATAAAATACAGTATTTTGTCCAGCTCCCATCCATAAACAGGAGATAACTAAGGCCTCTACGGAAAAGGAAAGCCTTCTGGGTGTCTGTAGTCCAAAGTAACCAGATGTATGTCCAGTAGGCCTCTTCTCACACACATCAGTCAGTGGTCCTCTCCATGAGGCTGTTCTCCCAAAGGTCAAAGAGTCTCTCACATGTACAGGTTGTCTGATCGGAGAATGGTGGTCTCCAGATTGTGAAAACTCTTTCCGTTTAAAGTCTCCATGTGGCCGTCGATGCTGTAACATCGATGGACCTCCGTCATAGAGGAGGCCGTGTAGGATGCAGAACGCAGGGCCTCTGTGTTCGCAATTGTACTGCCAAACTGAATGCGGTACTGGTTCCAGTGCCTTCGTAATACACCTTGCACCTAAACAAACAAAATAGAGATCGATACTAAACACAACGACAAATATCTTTATGTTTTGAGGTATTAAGGAAGCTAAATCAAACATGCATATTTATGTTTGCACAGCAATTGCTTACCTCACTGTTGAAAAAGCAAAATATAGTAGCGACCAAAAGGCCCTGTAGGGGGAAAAAAAAAATGTAAGCTTCAAAATTGATTTTTTTTTCTAGTGTAAACCAATTTGTATGGAGTAGCATAAGTGCCAAATACATTAAATATGAAATAGAAAAAAACACTTATTACTGTATTAATTAACAATAATTTTTTTAAATTAATTAATTTAATTAATGATTTAAAATTCAGTTAAAACTAACAATATACAATTTATCGTAAATACAAAACAATGATTCATAATTTTTGAATGCAACACTTACATTTTTAAATTAAAATGTATATATTCAAATTCATTTTTTTTTTTTTTTAAATAAAGTATTTATAAACTGCTTTTCCTTTTATTATTTGTCAAGTAAGATAAAATGCAATTGGTTTAATTTAAAGGAGAAGATCACTTCCAAAACAAAAAATTAGGGAAGATGTACTCACCACTTTGTCATCCAAAATGTTCATGTCTTTCTTACTTCAGTCGTAAAGAAATTATGGTTTTTGAGGAAAACATTTTAGGATTTCTCTCTATGTAATGTACTTCTATGGTGCCCCCAAATTTTAACTTCCAAAATACAGTTTGAATGCAGCTTCAAAGGGCTCTAAACAATTCCAGCCGAGGAAAAAGGGTCTATCTTATGAAACAATCGGTTATTTTTTTTAAATTACAATTTATAGATTTTTTAATATATTTTTTAACCTCAAACGCTTGTCTCGTCTAGCTCTGTGTGAACTCAGGACAGTTAGGGTACGTCTACAAACTCCCATCTCACCTTCTCCTCCATCGCTGCAGAAGTACCAACCCACAATTTACAAAGTGAACATGCAAAGAAGATCAAGCACCCTTTACAAAAAAAAAGGTAAAAATAGTGATGTAGGACAATTTTGAAGTTGGAGAAGAAAATGATATGGGAGCATTTGAGGTTAAAAAGTATATAAACTGTACTTTTATTAAAAAAAATATTTTTTAGAATATAGATATTTCTAGATAAGACCCTTCTTCTTTGACTGGGGCTGTTTAGAGCCCTTTGAAGCTGCATTTAAACTGCATTTTGGAAGTTCAAATTTGGGGGCACCATAGACGTCTATTATATGGAGAGAAAAAAAGACATAAACATCTTGGATGACAAGGGGGTGAGTACATAATCTGTAAGTTTTTGTTCTGGAAGTGAACTAATCCTTTAATGTTGATATAGTGTGTCTTTGATCTATGCAATTCAATATAAAAATTAGCTTTTAATTACTTATTTTATTGTTACATTTAACTACATTTATAAACAGTAATCAAATAATGTGTTAAAATATGTAGATTTATTTGGTCTAAGGTTATTTATTTGCATTTTTACTACTTTTAATCAATTGATAACTGATTCCTTGCCTGTTGTCAACAACACTTACCTGGTAATGTATAAGTATGTTCATTGTGTGTATAAATATCTCAGAGGCGAGCCGCCCGTCGGGTTTGTAGGGCAGCAGTAAGTACTGAATGCCCAGCAGAGGTACCAGGATTAAGGTGGCCCTGACAGCCCTCATGTACAGGCTGGATTCTGCCTGGTGGGTCACCTTCAGCTTAGTGATCAACACTCTTACAATGTTTAAAAGGAAGAAGAGGTTCACCTGAGGAAACCAAGCAGATTCTGGATCTCAGTATTCATACCCCTTCATTTTTTTTCACATGTTGTTATGTTGCAGCGTTATGTTAAACTGCTTTAATACCTTTTTTTTTTTAGACTTTTTTCCTCACATCAATTTACACTCCATACACCATAATGACATAGCAATAAATACGTAGTTGAAGCACCTTTAGCATTCAAGCCCAGGCTGTGACTGGGCCACTCAAGGACATTCAGAGACATTGTCTATAAGCCACACTTGCTGTGTGCTTAGGGTCACTATCCTGTTGGAAGGTGAACCTTCTGCCCAGTCTGAGGTTCTGAACGCTCTGGACTGGGTTTTCATTAAGTCTATTTTAATATTTTGGTGCACTAAACTTCCTCTCTACTCTGACCAGTCCCTGATGCTGAAAAACAGCCTCACAGCCTGAAGCTGCTATCAGCACACTTTACTTTTGGGATGGTACTCTGAATGTGATGAGCAGTGCCTGGTTTCCTTCAGACATGATGCTTGGAATTGAGGTTCATCAGACCAGAGAATCTTGTTTCTCACAGTCTAAGGGTCCTTCAGTTGCTTTATTGCAAATTCCAAGTGGGTTTTCATGCGTCTTCACTGAGGAGAGGATTGAGTTTGGCCACAACACCATAAAGAGCAGACTGGTGGAGCGTTGCAGTGATGTTTGTCCTTCTGTAAGTTTCTTCTATCTGCATATACTGTATGATCATGGAGCTCAACTAGAGGGACCATCAGCTTCTTGGTCACCAGTCTAACCAAGGCCCTTTTCCATAAATTGCTCAGTTTGGCTAGAAGGCTAGCTCTAGGAAAAGTCCCAGTTGTTCCAAGTGTCTTCCATTATAGATAATAGAGGCTACATGCTTCTGTGAACCTTCAATACAGCAGATTTTTTCCCTGCATTCTTCCCCAAGTCTGTGCCTTGACGCAAGCCTGTTTCTGAGCTCTATAGGCAGTTTATTTTGGTTTTTGCTCTGAATATGCATTTTCAGCTGTTAGACCTGAGAAAAGGGTATGAATACTTATGCAATGGAGTCATTTCAGTTTTTTATTTCTAATAAATTTGCAAAGTTGTTACAAACATGTTTTGTCCATTGTCATTATGGTGTATGGAGTGTAGATTGACGTGGAAAAAAAGTAATTTAAAGCAGTTTAACATAAGGCTACAACATAACAAAACGTGAAAAAAATAAAGCAGTATGAATACTTTCAGAAGGCACTGTACCTATATAATCGATTACTGACTCATTCGATATTCCAACACAATCTCAGTGTGATTTCTTACTGTGAATTTGTATGATTTCATCCATACATTTTTGTTCGATCCAAATCATACAAATTCGATTTCTCATAAAATAGTTAAGTTTTTCTGTGAGACTGGGTTGGATATTTGTCATCAACGACCCTTCTACATGTCTAAATATCCCTGTTATACAATACATTTTAATAATGACACAAAATCAGTTTAAGCTGGCAGTTGCAGCATTGCAGAAGTCGGTCCAAGATTCATTTGATACTGAGCATATGTTCATTACATGCTTTTTATGGGCTGCACTGACATTCATTCCCAATCAGAACTGACCTCAACACAAACAACAAAGAAAACACGGCACTTTGATTAAAACTGCAACAGCTTAAGCTGATTTTTTGAAATCAAGATCATACAGATGCACATACATTTCCAAGGGTGGGTAGAAGATAAACAACAGAGATAGAGTGTGAGAAAATAAAATAGTGAGAGAAAGTAAGACGAGAAAAAAAACAGACTTACCAACAGGGCTGCACAGATGGGACCATGAATAATGTAGAGCAGAGAAGTGTTTGAGCTTATCCAACAGCTGTGGACAAAATCGTTAAGAAAAGTTAAGATTTACGGAAAGCAGAACCAATGAACTCATGAACACTACGTTAAATGCTCAGTGACATCACTGCTATGGTTGCACAAGATGTTCTACAGAGTCTCTGCCTGGTCACTGTATTCCTGTGTCTTGACAGAAGCTAGGATGACTTTGACTTTAAGTTTAAAAATGCTAGAATGCTCTAACAGTGTTTTTCACAATCGACAGCATAATTTTTTTTTATTTTATTATTTTTTTTGTGCAGTCTGAATTTAATGCGACGTCAGAGAAAGAATTGGCAGGAAATAAAGAATTATACATTAGGGGTCAAAAGTTTGGAAAATTCATATTTATTAATATTGAATTAAAGAAGTCTGTGATGCTCACCAAGGCTACATTTATTTAATTAAAAATACCATTAAAAACATAATTATCAATGTTAAAAACATTTTTTTTTAGAAATTCCAAGCAAACAACATTTTTTTGTAACAGTTTAAATGTAGTTACTGTCACTTTTGTCAGTTTAAATGCTTCTTTGATTAAAAAAAAGATTTCTCTTTTTTTTAAAATATGAATTTAAATATGAATTTAATTATCCAAGACCTTTGAATTGTAGTGTATCACAGTTAACACAAAACATTAAACAGTACAACTGTTTTCAGCATTAAAAATTATAAATCTTGATGGCTTAGCCATCATAAAAATACATTTTTTAAATGTACTAAAATAGAAAAGTTATTTTAAATTGTAATAATATTTCACAATATTAGTGTTTGTACTGGTATTTTTCATCAAATACAGTTAAAGTCAAAAGTTTACATACACCTTGCAGAATCTAATTATTTTACCAAAATACGAGGGATCATACAAAATGCATGTTAGTTTTGTTTAGGACTGACCTGAATAAGATAATTTACATAAAAAGACATGTAGTCTATAGTTTACATATAGTCCACAAGAGAAAGTAATAGTTGAATTTATAAAAATGACCCTGTTCAAAAGTTTACATACACTTGGTTCTTAATACTGTGTTGTTACCTGAATCATCCACAACTGTGTTTTTTTTTTTTGTTTAGTGATAGTTGTTCAGAAGGTTCAAATGGTCACTGATGCGCCAGAAGGAAAAACAATGCATTAAGAGCCAGGGGTGTAAACTTTTGAACAGAACGAAAATGTGTACTTTTTTCTTATTTTGCCTAAATATCATATTTTTTTCATTTAGTACAGAAGCTACACAAAATACTGCCCAGAGAACAAAATGAGTTAAATTTACCCAGATTTTTTTTTTTTTACCCTGAAACACAATACACTGTGTTTCCTTCTGGAGCATCAGTGAGCGTATGAACCTTCTGAAATAGTTGCATATGAGTCCCTCAGTTGTCCTCAGTGTGAAAAGATGGATCTCAAAATCATACAGTCAATGTTGGTAAGGGTTCAAATACACAAAAATTGCTGAAAAAACAAATAATTTGTGGGACCTGAAGGATTTTTCTGAAGAACAGCGGGCAATTTAACTGTTCAGGACAAACAAGGGACTCATGAACAACTATCAATAAACAAACAAAACACAGCTGTGGATCATTCAGGTAACAAAGTATAAAGAATAAAGTGTATGTAAACTTTTGAACAGGGTCATTTTTATATATTCAACTATTATTTTCTCTTGTGGACTATATGTAAACTTCTTTTATATGAAATATCTTATTCAAGTCAGTACTACATAAAGAATAACATGCATTTTGTATGATCCCTCTTATTTTGGTAAAATTGTTAACATTTTGCAATTCTGCAAGGTGTATGTAAACTTTTGACCTCAACTGTACTTACAGCCCTTGTGAGAATAAGAGATGCCTTCCAATAGGATTCTTAAAAAAATCTTAATTATTTAAAACTTTTTGAAAGTGTATATATGTATACACACTGTATATGCTACATTCAATGAATACATCAAAATCAAATGAATATATAACATTAAAATATGCTCTCAAAACAATTTGGTTGATACTGTAAAAATAAGTATTAATCATATATATTAAAGCACTTTTCATTTGCTAAAGATAATCCTCAAAGGAAATGTTTATGGAATGATTATGGAACCACAATCATTAAGCAGGATCAAATTTCGACTTAACTCACTTGTCATTGTAGTAATAACTTCGGGATATTGCATGGATAAATGCAGGTATTAACGGGAAGCCTGGAAACATTTAAGAAAATGTTGAAAAACATTTCAGAAAGCTGCTTTATTTTGGTGCATTTTTGTCAGACGAGGCAATTATAAAAACGTACCCCATCCTAAAAGGTAATACCACATGAGGTGCTGCTTCTCAGCAAACACTGCCACCACGATGAGTGTGTGCAAGTAGATTCCCTCACACAACATCCAGAAGTAGTTACAGCCCAGGAGATAATGGTGGATAAACACGGACACTTTACAGCTCACCTGAGAGAAAAGACATCAATGTGAAATCAATATGACCCTGTCTGCTTCCTTAATATGCATTCCTGGTCATATCATGCATGATGTGAGAGTCCGCTTCTCTTTTTGTACACTTACTGGGTTGGCTTGTGTTACTTCTTGGTTGTTTGCAACACAAGTGAAAAAGATGATGGTTATAACTGAGTTCAGCACAAAAGAGAAGAACAGATTCTTGTGTAGAGTTATCCTCTGACAACTTAAGCTCCTGAGTGGAAGAAAACAGCGAACCATATTAGATTGGGTGAAAAGAGAGGTATGTTTATATGATGTGGCGGCAAGATCTTTTACTTACTTAAAATAGAAAAATATCCCCAGAGAAGTAAACAAAGATATCAGCGACAATGCATGACCAATCAAAGCCAAGTAGTAGAGATTAAGTGCTGTCTAAAAAAGAAAGAAAGTAAAAAGCTACAGTAGATATACAAAACTATAAACACAAGCAAAAGTTATGCAAAGCAAAGTGTGTAGATTTCGAAGACGGAATGTAGTCCTAAATTGGAGCTCACCCTTTTTTGATCATTATTCATATGCGTACAGCCCGTGTAATTTGTCCATGTTCTGTTACTCTCTGGGTGAACGAACCAATGGCCTGTATCAGTACAAATCTTTGTTGCCATTTCTAAAAAACACAATTTGGATTAGTCAGGCTTTTATATAAAGTTCACGTATAATGAAGTAACCTTTATTTAATGGGCAAGATTTAAAAAAAATCTAACATGGGACTCACCTGAGGTGTCAAAGTCATTATAGTAGTCTGGACAGTGCTGGGCTGAAGTGACTCCGGCTTCCAAATCGTCCCAGCACAGCCACCCGTCCCAGGTCCGTTTACACATAGAACCATCTGCAATACAGTTATTTGCAGTTATTAATAATATAAGAAATTGGTCATACTTGGTGTCTACATTTGGCTTTTCAGACAAGACTTCAGACAAGATCTTTTAGCAATAATAACAAAAAAAACTGTATATAGAGTGCAACAGTAAATATTCCATTAATTTTCTCCATGGGGAAAGTGATTTTTAACAGTAACTTAACCCTTAAAGGGGAAGTTCACTTCCAGAATAAAAATATACAGACAATGTACTCACCCCGTTGTCATCCAAGATGTTCATGCCTTTGTTTCTTCAGTTGTAAAGAAATTGTTTTTTGAGGAAAATATTTCAGGAATTATCCCGATATAGCGGACTTTAATGGTGCCTGTGAGTTTGAACGTCCAAAATGCAGTTTCAGTGCAGCTTAAAAGGGCTCTAAACGATCCCAGCCGAGGAATAAGGGTCTTATCTAGCAAAACAATCTGTCATTTTCTAAAAAAAAATACAATTTATATACTTTAACCTCAAATGCTGGTCTTGTGTAGCTCTGCGATGTGCAAGCGTAGTCTGTGCACCATTCAATACAGTTAGGGTATGTTGAAAAACTCCCAACTTATTTTCTCCTCCAACTTTAAAAATGTCCTACATCGCTACAGAAGTACCGTCCAAGTGTTTACAAAGTGAACATGCAAAGAAGGTCAAACACTCTTTACAAAAAAGGTAAAACAGCGATGTATGAGGATTTTGAAGTTGGAGGAGGAAATGAGATGGGAGTTTTTTGACATACCCTAACTGTGCTGACCCGGATTACACAGATTATACATGTGCATCACAGAGCTAGACAAGGCTAGCATTTGAGGTTAAAAAGTATATTAATTTTTATTTTTTTTTTAGAAAATGACTGATCGTTTGCTAGATAAGACCCTTATCTAGCACGTCTTATTGGCTGGGATTTTTTAGAGCCCTTTGAACCTGCATTGAAACAGCATTTTGCACATTCAAACTCGCAGGCACCAGAAGTCCATTATATGGAGATAATTCCTGAAATGTTTTCCTCAAAAAACATAATTTCTTTACGACTGAAAGAAAGGCATGAACATCTTGGATGACAATGGGAAGAGTAAATTATATGTACATTGTTGTTCTGGAAGTGGACTTCTCCTTTAAAGACAGATATAATTTACTGTGAGCTCTGAGGTTGTCAGTGAAATATGCTTTTGTTGAAGCCATCAGTTTGCATTATTTCAACGTACTTTTCAAAGAATTGTGCATAACAGCAATATTTTGTGGTGGAAAATACTTTACCCATGATACTGTAAAGAAAAAAAACAACAATGAGAGAGTCGTGGCAAGCAAATTGTGCCAACAGATCTCAACAGAAAACACCCAGTCCCATGAAACATCACACTCTCAACTACTTAAATATTTGTAAATATATGCATATTTTGCAATAAATGTAAACTATATATATCTATATACATACACACAAACACCATTATAGTTCTTTACAGTCGTTGCATTATTAATGAGATAGCTCACCCAAAAATGAATGAATTAATTACTTGAATGAATGAATAAATTAAATGAATCACTCACCCTCATGTCATTCCAAACCTGTAAGACCTTTGTTCAACTTCGGAACACAAATTAAGATATTTTTGATGAAATCTGAGAGCTTTCTGACCCTGCATAGATTGGTACTACCATGTTCAAGGCCCAGAAAGGTAGTAAGGACATTGTTAAAATAGTCCATGTGACATCAGTGGTTCAACCTTAATTTTATGTAGCTACAAGAATGCATTCTCATGAAAGCGCAATACTGACACAGAAGAGAAGAAATTTTTGATTAAAGTCGTTATTTTTGTTTTCTTTGTGCACAAACAGTAGCTTTATATCATTACGGTTAAACCACTAATGTCACGTGGACTATTTTACCAATCATAATCAGACTTTTTTATTAACCACCATGTTATGAAGCTACGAGAATACTTTTTGTGCACAAAGAAAGCAAAAATAATGACTTTAATCAACAATTTCTTCTCTTCTGTGTCAGTCTTCATTGCGCTTTCATGAGAATGCCACAACGCATGCATTCTTGTAGCTACATAAAATTAAGGTTGAACCACTGATGTCACATGGACTATTTTAACGATGTCTTTTACTACCTTTCTGGGCCTTGAATGTGGCAGTTGCGTTGCTGTTTATGCAGGGTCAGAAAGCTCTGTTTTAAACCTAAATATCTTAATTTGTGTTCCGAAGATGAATAGGTCTTATGGGTTTGGAACAACATAAGGGTGAGTAATTAATGACAGAATTTTAATTTTTTGGGTAACCCATCCCTTTAAGTACACAATCTTGTATTTTTGTCCTTTTTCAAATCCTTTTATTGATTCAGTCAAACTTCATAATGCTGTAATTCACCTTGTAACTAGCTGCGTTGTTTTTTTGGCTCTTTAATGAAGACTTTTTTTTTTTATCTCTCTGGGAAAAAAGTAATGGAAACCATGTCTAGAAAATGTGGGTGGACACTGTTGCACTCTATACATAGTGTATCTCTCTAGTGAGCCGCAAATGGATCCTCACTTTTGAGGGTCTTTGCCAAACAGCTTCTAAAACCTGTCACAGAACATCCATCTCCCCTTGTCGAGCTTTAATCTCCATCCTTTATTTGTAACTTGTATCTCATAGACAGCAATGAATCTTAATTCCAAGGCCAGACAGCTAATGTTGGGCTTCTGTAAATGAACAAATGCATATTGTCGGACACACCCCACAGAATGTTTCCATTTAATCATCTGTTCACATAAGAGCCTTCCTGTACGTTCCAGAATGATGTGACAAAACAGATCCATGTCCCCTAATATTCTTAAGAACATCCAAGTTAGAGACTGACTGAGACTGAGGGCAGAAAATAAATCTTCCTTTTACAGGGGGATTCTGCAACTGCTATGAGTTCCCATAAGCTACATGCCAGGGTGTAGTTTATAGCTATTGCTCATAGTCAAGAATCTTTGTGAAATAGGGTTCTCTCACCTGTTCTGTTGTGATTAGTGTCTTTCATAATCTTCTGAAAACATTCAAACTGGGCGGTCAAAATATTGTGACGAGTGAAGTCCATTTCATGGGCATTCTTTTGTGCCGTACCTCCAGTGTTGTTCTCTGAGAGGACCACCACAAAAAACTATTGAACACAAAATTAAAAAGATCAACAATGACATTAGATGATGAACAACAGAAATGGCAGATACATAAACATTTGAAAACAAATCTTTGTTTGTCTGTCCAAGACCTCTGAATTGCATAATAGTTGAGCACATGTAACACACTCAAACTACCGAATGCTTAAAAACTTTTAATGGATCAGTTTGTTTTGTGACAGTTAATGATTATTTATTTTACAATAGCAAGTTAAATCATTAAAATGGTATAAATCTGTGTATAACTTTTATATGAAATTATTTAAGACAAACAAATACCTCAGAGGTTGCCAGAAGAAAGAGAAATGAGGTAATCCAGCATCCAAACATGGTTCCACTGTTTGGCTTTCGTGTATCCAAATGATCTGAATGTTTCTGCTGAAAGCATACAGAGTAATCTGTTTTACATCCAAAAAAGTGAGCGATTAGACACTTTGCTAGTAGATGCAGGTTAATTGTTTAGCTAAAACGAAGAGTGTAGGTGAGCTAAAATAAAAACATGAAATTAGGGATTTCCCTAAAGAGTTTCTGATGGTTATTTTTGTCAAGCTGACAGTAAATTGTCAGTTCCAAGAAAACAAGCCATTGGAGCCAGGTGAACTGTCGACCTATTGTCGCTCCCAGGAGTGCAGTAACAGCGCTGTTGTTAAGTTGAAATAAGCGGGCAGAATCAAAGCCTGCTTTACATGAAAGTTCAGTCCATCGGGATGCCGATAATCGCCACAAAAGGCAAAAAGGCATCATTAAACTTGCATTACACGGTTCACTGTGGCTGTTTTGGCTCGCTTGATATAGATAGCATCATAAATCAGTTTCAAAGCATAGGAAGATCTGTTTTAGCCACAATAAAGTTGCTTGCAAAAAAAAACATTTACTATTTTTACATGCTAATGTTTTATGACATCCTGGACTACAGTTTGATTATACACAACCCCGGTTTATTCTTTTTATGGTGTTCCATGTGGAACTATCAGAGCATTCCAAAACATCTTTAACATCTGCCTTGATTCTGTTGTTATTTCCTTTTTAAATTAATACCTGTCGGTATGGCCATGGCCAAGGGGCTGAAACGTCATGTGATTCTTTTGTTCGGCCTCCAAACATTTCCTGCTTGGATGGGGACCCAAAACCACATGACTAGACTCATATGTGGAAAATTATCCATTTGGAATCGTCTTTAGTCTCAAAAATGAACATGCTTCCCAGAAGTCCAGACAAAGTGAATTAGCGAACTTGTGGACTTTTTTTTATAACTTCCATTTGGATAGGAAATATTTCTCGATGCAAAATGGCAATAATCGTGACTTTTGAAGAAATTTCTGTGTAAGACTTTGTATATTGCACTGCTGTAATGATACCAGTCTTTTGCTTCATAAATAAAGATAAAGGTATTACATATAAAGTTCACATTGCTCTGTTATCCGATTTACAGGAGAAGTCCACTTCCAGAACAACAATTTACAGATAATGTACTCACCCCCTTGTCATCCAAGATGTTCATGTCTTTCTTTCTTCAGTCATAGAGAAATTATGTTTTTTGAGGAAAACATTTCAGCATTTTTCTCCATTAAATGGACTGATATGGTGCCCCCAGTTTTAACTTCCAAAATGCAGTTTAAATGCGGCTTCAAACGATCCCAAATGCGGTTGTAAATGGTCCTAGCCGAGGAAGAAGGGTCTTATCTGAAACAATCGGTTATTTTCATAAAAATAATAGAGTTTAAATACTTTTTAATCTCAAACGCTCGTCTTGTCTTGCTCTGCTTGAACTCTGTGTATTCTGGCTCAAGACAGTTAGGGTACGTCGAAAAACTCCAAACGTATTTTCTTCCCTTAACTTCAGAAATCATTTCAAAATCATCCTACATCGCTGCAGAAGTACCGACCCAGTCTGTTCAAAGTGAACATGCAAAGAAGATCAAACACCCTTAACAAAAAAGGTAAAACAAATATAGGATGATTTTGAAGTTGAGGGAGAACATGAGATGGGAGTTTTTCAACACACCCTAACTGTCATGAACCCGGAAAAAAGTTCAGGGGGAGTAAGACACGAAGAGCGTTTGACATTAAGAAGTATATAAATTGTATTATTTAAACTGCATTTTAGAAGTTTCATACCATAGAAGTCAACTATATGGAGAAAAATGCTGAAATGTTTTCCCTCAAAAAACATAATTTCTTTACGACAAGAAAGAAAGACATGAGCATCTCGGATGACAAGGGGGTGAGTACATTTTCTGTAAATCTTTGTTCTGGAAGTGGACTTCTCCTTTAATGGGATGAAACAGAATTAGACGAGGAGGCATTAGGCATGTTAGACACCTGCATGTTCTGCTTGCTAATGGGGTCTAACACACAAAATATAATTTACTTTTTTTCCCCATTAATTCCCCATTAATTTGTTTATCTCAGATATCACAGATCAGATGATGCAAAATATTAAAGAGAAAAAAGTTATGGTTAATAGTGATAGAGTAGGTAGGTATAGATGCCTCTGATATTATAAAAAAATATTTAGAGACCTACAGAATTAAACCACAATTGCATGAATTACACATTGTTTATACACTGATTAAAACACAAAATATCAAAGCAACTGGCACCTGCAAACAAATGATGTGCTTCCATCTAGAGCCTCCTTCTAACTTCACTTTTTCGGAGCCAGTTTCTAATTTATTTGGACATTTTGTCTTTTTTCATTTTGCCTTTTTTTACAAAGTAACCGCAACCTCAAGTATCAGAGTAACCACATAAACCGTTCTATTAAGTTTGACAACCTAAAAAATTAATTTTGAACTGCAAACTTCTTTTTGTGAAATGTTTTGTTTAAAATGCCACTTGATTAGATATAATCTAATCTAAATGCAGTGCAGTGATTGTCATACATTTTTAACTGTGGCTGAAGTGTTTTTTGCTGGGACACTGTATACTGTTTTCTGTCCAAAATGAGAGCTGACAACAGCTACAAACCTCCAGAAATTTCACTCCAAAATGACTTTATAAATGATTTCTCTCTGGATTAGTAGGTCAGGGTCTGTAGATTTATCTAATTCAGAATACTGCACAAGCCAGAACTGGTGTAGTTCTAGGCTCAATGGATGTCATGAATGTCTCAGTATCCATTGTGTCAGATTCTGTAAAATAAGACATACAAAATGTGCTGTAAACCCCCAGGAACAGGTACACAACACATCTCTGTGTAATTTTTAATGTTACTCTCTCCTAATATGCAGAGATTTAACTTTAAGACATTGGTAGAATACATTAGTGAAGAGTGTAAACATTTTGCTCGATTTGAACATACCAGGTCAGCTCAACATAGCAACATTTGTGCAAAGAATGACAAGAGTTTGGGGCCAGATCATTGACCAGTCAGTGTTCTGGAAACCTGTTTGAAAACATTAGTCAACTGTGTCTGTCAGTTGCACCAGTTGTAACCTTCACATTACCGTCATCATATCTCCAGTGTGTGTACAAGTCTTTCTAGCTCAGCCAATTTGGTGTTAGTACTATTTCCCCCTAAAAATGTAAATCACCATCAATGTACAATTTATGTGTTTCTCGGTCTTCAGCATTTATCTGAATACAAGAATGAAATCCAGTAAGCTCCAAATCCTGTCAGATCTACTGTCAGTTCTTCATTCAAGATAAACACACAGCCAGACAGCGTGATATCCACATTATTTATCAGCTGCCCATATACCAAGACATCAGAGAAGCAATATTGTTTGCTTTCTTTCTTTCTTTCTGTTAACTCAACATGTTTAAAAAAAGACAGCTGTAAAAACTACAAATTATCAGTGGGAATCTAAGTGTGCCTTAAAAGAGACGTCCACTTCCAAAACAAAGATTCACATATAATGTACTCACCCCCTTGTCATCCAAGATGTTCATGTCTTTCTTTCTTCAGTCGTAAAGAAATTGTTTTTTAAGGAAAACATTTCAGCATTTTTCTCCATATAATGGACTGATATGGTACCCCAATTTTGAACTTCCAAAATGCAGTTTAAATGCGGCTTCAAACAATCCCAAATGTGGTTGTAAATGATCCCAGCAGAGGAAGAAGGGTCTTATCTAGCGAAACAATTGGTTATTATCATTAAAAAAATTTAAATACTTTTTATTCTCAGATGCTCGTCTTGCATTGCTCTCCTTGAACTCTGTGTATTCTGGCACAGTTAGGGTATGTCGAAAAACTCCAATCGTATTTTCTCCCTCAACTTCAAAAATCATTTCAAAATCATCCTACATTGCTGCAGAAGTACTGACCCAGTCTTTGCAAATTGAACATGCAAAGAAGATCAAACACCCTTAACAAAAAAGGTAAAACAGCGATATAGGACAATTTTGAAGTTGAGGGAGAACATGAGATGGGAGTTTTTTCGAGTAAGACAAGACAAGCATTTGAAATTAAAAAGTATATAAATTGTATTATTTTAATGAAAATAACCAATCGTTTTGCTAGATAAGAACCTTTTTTCCTGGCTGGGATCATTTACAACCACATTTGGGATCGTTTGAAGCCGCATTTAAACTGGATTTTGGAAGTTCAAAATCGGGGCACCGTATCAGTCCATTATATGGAGAAAAATGCTGAAATGTTTTCCTCAAAAAACAATTTCTTTATGGCTAAAGAAAGACATGAACATCTTGGATGGCAAGGGGGTGAGTACATTATATGTGAATCTGTTTTGGAAGCAGACTTCTCCTTTAATGACATTTCTTAACTGGCTGAACATTTCTTGATGGCTGCTTTTACAATAAATCTTCATTAAAAAGACAGTGGCATGATGAAAGAAATACAAAAACAGTCCATAAAACTACTTAATGAAACCTAAAGAGAGGAAAACAGCTATAAATCTGGTCATTCAGGTGAGCATAAATCACTTAGGTGTCATTCTAATAGGAATGTGAAAATAAAGTGTTTTCCTAGACATTTTGGATGATTGGATGACCCCAGCATTTGGTGGAAAAACAGAGGGCTGAAACATGATAACATTTTGCCCTTCCTGTGAAGCTAAAGGAGTGGTTTATAGATGTGACTTTCTCAGAGACCACTCTCTCTCCTACCCAAACCCTCCCACCTATTCCCTCCTTCCCTTTCTCTCCTGTCACTCTCTGTCTCTGCTGGGCCTGGTTGCAAAAAGCCACTCTCTAGATATTAAATCAGGAAGCCTACTGACAGTTAGTTTAACTCATGTCCGTTTAGGAAACACCCATGGATGTAACACCAAATTTTTCCACTCTTCACTCATAAGGATTTATGAGTGAAGAGTGGAAAATGCAGTGACACTGCATAAAGTTGTATTCAGCGGAAACGATGTGTATACTCATAAAGATTACTGTTATAATTCGAATGAAATCATTCTGTCATTTTTTAAAGAAATTTCAATGTAAAATTGGAACCCCATGCCTTTTTTTAAAAAAGTTTTTCTTGTGATGGCAAACTTGTTTCATAATAACAAGTCCGTAAAATGTAATGTGAAATGTGTAAGCAGTCAACATTTATATTTACGTAACAGTTATACTGTATATCAAGTCTTACACAAGTAAAAATAATATGATTGGTCAGAACACTTCAAACCATCTGAAGAGTTTTTTCAGGACTTTTCTTAAAACAGGTCTTCTTTAAAACTTGTGCTTTAAGTATTTAGTTATGTTTTCAAAGTGTTCAAGAAGTTCATTATCCAGAACAACGCTACAAGCCTCAATGTTCAGTTTTTTAATTTTTTACTTTTATTTTTTAGTGGCATATAGGGTGTCACCAGGACTGCAATAATTGCCATATGTAAATAAACACACATTTTACACAATATTTAAACTAATAATAGTTTTTAAAACTATCATCAGCCAGTTGGGTACAGTCACTGTACAATGCTAATAATTTTAAAATGGCCAAATACTGGCAGATATATGACATATTAACCACTAATATCAGTTTATCACTACTGTTCGTATATTGTAACGTAAACACACCATTTTATTTTTATGTAATGTATAAATGTTATTCCAAATGCACTCATTATAAACTGATGAATATAACACTTAAACATTAAAAATAGTCAAACTGAGGCCATTAACTGTCAGACTCGGCTAAAAAAAAGTGATTTAGTCTAAGATGATACATGAACCTCTCAAGTTTTAAAGGTTCTTCAGTAACAAGCAAAAATAACAAATCATCACATTTAGAGTGACTCATCACGCTAACAAGAAGTAATTGAATTAATAGTATTTATTTACTTAAAGAAAGAAATTAAAACAAGTTTTCTATTTCAGTTCTGAGCACTATGGCAAAGCAGGATGTAGTAAAGTTTGCTTAAGTGCGCAGTGAGTTTATATAGAAACCAAGAACGAAAAATAAGCGTCGTAAGAACACATCTACATGTTGACACATATTAATAAATTGTCGCTCTTACCTCGTTCACTCGGACCTCTGTTCTCCGCTGCGGCAGTACGTAGTGTGTAGTGTGTACTGGGAGATGTGCTCGGTGATGAGTTGAGGCCCCTGAAGCAGCAAAGGAGTGTGTAACGGGTTTCCTGTGACATCACGCAGCTCATCTGAGTGTCCCGTTACAATGCAAACGAGCGAGGGAGCGTTCTAGTTCTGTCGCGTCGCCAGCCTCGCTGACACCATGTAAATACGACTTAAATTAGACGGTGTCCGCTAAAAATATTAAATATATGTTTAATGTAAAAGAAGTCTATTTTAAAATAAAATAATAAAAACGTATAGGCTATAAATAAATAGTGTAATAAAAGAGATCACACAATTATATTAAATCCAATCCTGTGTCTGATTTAGTTATGTTTAATTTAAACGAAGGTCTAAACATATGAGAACAGATCTTTTATAACTTGGAAAATGTAATAATAATAATAAACACACACACACACACACACACACACAAAAGTCATCAAAAAAATGAATAAATAAAATAAAAATAAACATTTGTTATAGTATTTGTATTATGACTATTTGAATCCATGGCACTAGACGTGTGATTTGTGGAAATAAAGTACTATTATAGCGCCTCCTTGTGGTTTAATAAGAGTACTGAAAGAAACGAAATGCAAAAAAAGATCACCGGCACGGGGAGAGATAAGCCAAACATAAGTATTTTATTTATTTATTTATGTATTTTTTTTTTGCATATAGGCCAAACGTTAAATGTTATTGTGAACTCCAAAGCTCATTAAATTGTCTTTTCTAAAGGTTAATCACATTATATTGACAAGATATATTTTATTGGTATAAATGGTATAAAAGCCTGATGTTTTCAAGTCTATTCATTATTTGTAGCACGCCAACCACCCAATAATTTTGAGGATGTTTGAATATTTTAATAAATGGCGTTGGAAAAGTATAAGGTATAAGATGTGGTAAAAATGTTTATCTTAACACATTAAAAAACTAATTGTGACTTTCACAGAAAAGGGAATTTATTACTTTTAATAAAAATAAACTCATGAGAACCATGTGTATTCTTATAGCTAATGATCCCTCTTTTACACGTGTGTAAGTGCTCTTGGTTTTTATGTTGGTATTCATGGCATAATATGTCAGCAGTGACGAGGAGTCTTTTAAGTTGGAGACATTTAAAAAAAAAATCGGCCTTCCGAGACGACTTAATATGACGTCATAAAGAACCTTTAAAGCGATCTGAAAAGAAGTGTTCTAAATGACTGCTGGTAAATTGGTAAGATTACTGACACGTTTCTCTGTAGTAACCCCGTGGTAGCTTACTTTACCTGCTGACTGGCACAAATTAGCACCACTTGTAATATGTAAAAGCATGTAAAGTCGGAAGACTCTACACGGCCCCCCCTGCACACCTGCAGACCACCACAACCAGGCGGGGAGGCGGTGTAGAGTCGTAAATGACCGGTGTGGTGTAGTCTGTGGTGGGGGGTGTGACACGGTTATTGACAACAGGAGGTCGGGGAGGTTATTCTCTCTAACCAAATTAACTTAAATGGGTTATAGCAAACCCATCCGACCCCGCCCTTCATTAGTAATGGTTGTCGATCACTGATAACACCTGCTATAAACCATATTAATGAGTAGAATCAAATATATATTGTCACGGGGGCGGAGCAAAGCGACAGACACAGTGGGCGTGACGTCAGGCCTCGGAGAGGTTTTTATTAAACAATAAAACAAAGTGTCCAAAAAGGGGAAAAAGTGTCCAAAATAAACGGGGGATCTGGTGTCCTCGACGTGAGGGGATTCCGTGAAGGAGGGGCAGTGTTCAGAAGGGAAGGGTCCAGGTAAGGGGCGGAGTCCGGTGGCCGCACTTGCTCCCCGCTGGGGTCCGCGGCAACGTGGCGGGTAGCGGCTTCCTTTAGCGGCTTCATCCCTTCCTAGCGGCGGCACTTCCTCTGGCGGGTGAGAAGGCCCGGCATCCTGGCCCGCAGCCATGTCCGTGCGGCTCGCACTCGGACCCACGGATCCGGCAGCTCGTCCATCACATCGGCGGCGCTCGTTCCTTAACGCACCCTTCCTGGACCCACGAGGACACCAGCGTGCATGCACGGGGAAGAGACCGGTCTCCTGAGGAGAGGCGCGCTCGGCATTTTAACAGCGGCGGTGATGAGGCTTCATTCACATCAGGTGTGCCTCATCACACGCCGCCAGACCTGGATGTTTCAGCGCCCCTCCTCCTCCCATACGCCCACTCCCGTCGGGAGCCTGGTGAAGGGCGGCGATTACCGACGGGGTGAAGCTGATAGTTAGGGGGGAGGCAGCCGACTCGTCACAATATTTAAAGAAATAAGAGGAAAATAAATTACCAAAGAGTTCAAAATGCATTAAATGATATTCAATGAAATGCAATAAACTCGAGCTGAAACTGAATGATTTCGGTGTTGTTGTCTTGATTTAAACACTTCAAACTCATAATTCAAATCCAGCAAGATGTGATGCAGCATCCAAAGACTTCAGTGCACGTTTACATAGACTTGAAAATATAGTACGGTATACAAAAACATAAATCGTCCATGGACTGAACGGTTTTGTATAGGCCAGTGTTCAATGAAACCGAATAATGTTCTAAAAAATTTAACAAAACGTCAAAATTGTATTTGGTCTAGTGCTTCCATTGATGGTCAAACCTTCGGACCCAGTTGCACAGGGAGTAAAAAGTGTCTCTAGGTGACTAAAATAATCTATTCAGATAAAATATGCAACAGTCTCCTCAGGCAATACGAAAATACAGTTTTAGTTGAAGTGATTTAACATCTCAAAATACCTTATTAAAATGTGATCAAATTTAATTAAAATTCTGTTAAACAGCCCCTGCTGCATTAATTAAGGAGAACACACATTACCAATACACAACCTATTCATTATGAATTCTTGTTATATAGACTAATTTAGTGTACAAATTAATTTCAATGCTCTGCCAAAGCCATTTTTTTTAAATAAAATGAGTTTTTGACGTTTACCATAGTTCAGTACAATCACTAAACATTCAGTAGACTGCAGTACAGAAGCTGAAATGGACAAACTGGTGTTCAGGGCATTGATGATTTGTCTCACAGTTGTAATAGGACATTTAATTTTACCAAATATACAGAAAACGAAATATTGTCAAGTATGACATTTGCCACATTAATTAATTTGCTGTTAAACAGCACTGTTTGGATACTGCTTGTTTTAATCTGAGCCAATCGTGAGTCTGCCTTTGCGAAAAATTAACCATGGTTTTACTACAAATAAAACCCAAAAAGCATGGCTATTGTAATTAAACCATGGTAACGACAAATTAACCATGGTTTTGCAACACTAACCATAGTTTAAGCATGGTATTTGTAGTAAAACCATGGTTAAATTTCTTAAGGGTGTGATGTCATTGGTCTAGGCCTTCACTGTCCTTGTACTACCTTTGCTATTTCTGATCCTGTGATCCGCCCTTAATGTCTGTCGTGATGAGAAAATAGATGTCAGCGTTTTAATAAAGGCTTTTAGAACATTGAAGGATTGTAATTCATCTGTTGAAACTGCATGGAAATGACAAGTATGAAAATGTAAAGTACTTCTCATTTATTTCAGTGAAATAGTCATAAAATATTAAAACCTGAGTATGAAAGGAGGTGTGTGACTATACATTTAAATTCCTTGTTCTTTCTATTACCATTCATTTATAGATACACCTCAATTATAGAAATGATCACACAAAATTAGGACCCTGGCATGAAGCAGGCATAAATAGCCTGTGACTTCTCTGCACAAAACACTAAAAAAAAATTACTATTACATGCAGATAAATTAAGAGGTATTTCTAAATAAACTGATGGAAACAAAATGATAGTTTTACAAACAGTGACTCTCTGAAGAATCATAAAGAAAAGTGAATTTGACAGGAATTATTCCTGTCTTTTCTAACACATTTTGTCATGTACAGTATAGCGTACAATACAGTCTCTTCAGAGATGCTGTTTTATTTGCGTAGGTAGGGCAGAGAGGGCTGGGAAAAGCTGAGCCTTGATCTTTCCATTTCCTTTTTGGGAAGATGTGAAATTATTCAATCTGTGCATCATAAAATGCTTATTGAGATAATGTCAATCATCCTGACTGACAGGTGGGTACTCCCACACCCGTTTTGTTTTCCCAAAAGGACAGGATATGCAAATCAACCTCTGCTGATAAATTCAAGGATGGCTGTTGTCCCACATGTCAAAATTTAAGAAGAATGAGTAAGCCATTTCTTCATGATTCTGGCATCTGAAGCAGCTGTTTGTACATGTTATAGTGTAAAGCCTAACCAGTTTTTGTGCATCCTAGATAGGATGTCACATAAAGTGAATGGAGAATAGAATGGAAATATTAAATCCACATTCCATTTTTGCATTTTTAGCTAATTGTTACAAAACATAAAAATCACTAGAGGGAGCTAAACAGTCAGCAAAAGACTCACAGCACAGTTTGTGACACATAATATACAATGATACATAATATTGTCATATCCTATGCATTATAGCTGCATTTAATGCTGAGCAATAATATAGTTTACATGTTGGGACAAGTTGTCACATGTGTTTTAAATCTGACAAATTTTTATGAATTTGTTGGCCAAAATACCAGTTTAATATTTTATGCTATCCTTTAAATTTGGAGTCATTCATTATTTTGTTTCATGTTTTACCATTAAAACTTTATACAGTCTATTCTGTTGCAAAAACGTCAACGTGTATAATAAATATTTTCTTCTGAGCAATAATAGTGAACAGATTTGTGGGCTTAGATTTGTTTGTTTTTGTTTGCTGTTGTATCATACTTTTAGATATGCTGTGATTTGTAAATGCTACTGCTTATGTTAGCTTTTAAAAGAGAAGTCCACTTCCAGAACAACAATTTACAAATAATTTACTCACCCCCTTGTCATCCATGTCTTTCTGTCTTCAGTCGTAAAGAAATTATGGTTTTTGAGGAAAACATTTCAGGATTTTTCTTCATATAATGGACTTCATTGGTGCCCCAATTTTGAACTTCCAAAATGTAGTTTAAATGCAGCTTCAAAGGGCTCTAAACGATCCCAGCCAAAGAAGAAGGGTCTTATCTAACGAAACGATTGGTCATTTTTTTCAGAAAAATAAAAATTATATACTTTTTAAGCACAAAAGCCATGTAGCAGCTCTGGGATGCGGGTCCATGACGCACAATATTTGTATATAACTGGGCGTATTAAAATAGCAACATTTTATGTAAAAATCACTTTAAAGATGTACGTTTCTCAAGTTTAATTCGAGGTGATAACATTAGAAAGGGCTATAGTTTAGTAAAACATTGCTGCCATCTACTGGAAGTCGAACATTTTTCAAATTTATTTTGAAGATTAAACAGTAACCTTACTGTATGCTATAGAAGTGTTCAAATGAATACAGTTTTGTGGTAAAATACCAGATGTAATTATTCTAGCTGTTTTTTAATTTATAATGTCACTTAGGCAGCACCTATATTTTATATTTTCACTGGAAACAATTTAAAATAGGGTTAATTTTCAATAACTAACATTAACAAAAATAATAAATACTGTTACAAATTGTTACGTGCCCATTGCTCAGTCTAGGGTTGGTAGCGGAAGAAACAGGTTAACGAAAGCTTAAAGAAAGTTTCAACCAAAAGGACTCCAGTCCTCTGCCCCAGAAATGAAAGACAAATTAATTGGCAGATTTAAACAATTTAAGTTAAAGGAAGATAAATGAAGCAATAAATGTCTTCGGGAGAGGGCCTGGCCAAAACAACAAACAAAACAGAAGCTAACTAGCAAGAGGAGGACTAAATAACACCCAACACAAGTCTGGAGCAGGGGAGAAGTGAACCTCACTCCACATTGTTTCTTCTGCTCTTTTGTCTCATCTGCGTCTCTGCAGCACACTCTTTGATGAGCACCACCTGTGGCCAATTGTAACTGCAAAGCAAGCAGAGTGTGAGAAGGGGAGAGAGAGAGGGAGAGAAGAGAGCACACAAGGAAACACAACCGCACCCCAAAGGGGTGGGAAAACACATCTCGAATCATAAATATTAATAGAAATACATCCTCAGGATGTAACACAAATGTGTTGTTTATTGTTAGTTCAAGTTAGTTAATGCATTCACTAATGTTAACAAACAATACCTTATTATAAGTGTTACCGTTTCACTATCAGCTTTTATATATATATATATAAGAAATGTATTGTTGTTGGAATGGACTGTGAAGCAATGGGCATCAGGTAAAATCTTGCCAAGGGCAAGCAAATTGGCCAGGGCCAGCCCTGTTCAGCCTTGCAACTTTGCAGATATTGTTTATGCTGAAACAGCAACATTACACACTAACTAAAGTTAAAAAAAAATTGAAATCACAATCAACCACCCCTTTAACTATTTTGGCAATTTTCAGATCATCAATCATCAAAGCTAGGTAAATTTTGGTCACAGACATGGAGATTTACTTTAAATTTCACCAAGCTGATTACTCACTAAAAACTCCCACAGATCATGATTTCACGCTATTTTATGTTTTGACGTAACAAAATATATTATATTAATATGTTATATTTAAGTGTGTGAGCTGTTTACTTACTTTTTAAAATAGTCTTTCCATTAACACCATTATATTGTTCATTCAGGCTGATTCATAAATGCAGCACGAACACAAGAAACTGGATTTATCACATGAACCAATTACAGCCAAATATTACCAGTCATATCCAATTATATTGCGCTGGAGGCATTGCCTCCTCTCAGCTGACTCTGTTAAAACTCAGTGGGCTTAAGAGAGATGAGTGAAACGTGGACTCCCGCTGTAACTTTTACCTGCTGTTGCACAATGTTTCTTTAGTAAAACAAGTGATTTATACACTTAATGTGTATTTTGTAATATTGGCGTTGTTTTATTTTTGTACTGTGAATTATTTTCTTTGAGGAGACACTGCCTCCCTTGCCTCAGGATTGTATCTATACAGAAACTGACTTTCACAAATAAAACCTATTCCAAGTTATTCACTGGGGTAAAAAGTGTAACAAGGAGCACTTCTCTCTCACTATATCCTCAGTCTAGTGCCTGCCTGATAATATAAGGAACATTGTGTGCATGGCGTCAGATAGAATAACAAGTGTTCCACATGTTGCAGCTCAACTCTGCTGATCTTTAATCAGACACACTACATGATAAACAATCATCATATCCATTCATGCAGAGACACAACATTATCAAAGACACACTCCTGGATGTACACATCCCCTTGAACTCTAGATTAAAGTACACTTTATTTCATGCATATAAGCATATTTAAGATAGCAAAATAAAGCTTTTAAAAGGAAGCAGAATGCTTCGCTTTTGTTGCTAACGTCAAAGGGTAATCTGACATAAATTCATCTGTCATTTGGTAGACACAAGCTAAATTAGGCAGATGTAGGACTGGAAACACCATATGTCCCCTGAATATTCAGATTAGCTCGATTGACATGTAGTTTTCAATGCCGATGACTAAATTATTACATTTAGTCCCCTGAATTCTGAATGAGTACATCTTTGACCAGATGCCAACATCTGGCTGTGCATTTTTTATATTCAGCAGCCTAATGCAATATTTGGCCCAACATTTGCTCCATGTGTTAGGCAGAAAAATCATACTTCTGTTGTTTATGCATTTATAAAATTGTCATGTCCTATTCAGCTGATGTCATGCTAAGAATTATGCATATTTTTGGGCAAGTCACGGTAATATTAATACATTTAAATTCAATTCAATTCAAATTTATAGTTGCAAAGCAACTTTACACAAAATTACGTTTTTACAATATATTTTGTAGTAGCTTACTAGTGGTGACTAGTTGATGTGCATATGGCAGAGATGTATGGTAAAGATCAATTAATGACGTAATCAAACAGACAAAAAACACCATAAATTAGTAGCAAAATTCGGTAGTGCTGTATGTTGTTTCAGGGTTGGCATCATCTGAAGTCCTCTGAGGGGTTGGCATCATCTCTTCTTAAGTGTTCTGGATCCAGACAGGAGCTTGTGAATTCCTAGTTACCACGGGATGTCAATCCCATGGCAGACACAGAGAACAAATAGGAACATAATTAGCGTAGCTGCTGTTCAAAGCAAGCAAAGAAAGATTTGTTCAGTTTATGAGATGCATTATTTGAATGCTTGGCTAAAAAGATGTGTCTTTAATCTAGATTTAAACAGAGAGAGTGTGTCTGAACCCCAAACATTATCCGGAAGGCTGTTCCAGAGTTTGGGAGCCAAATGCAAAAAAGCTCTACCTCCTTTAGTGGACTTTGCTATCCTAGGTACTACCAACAGTCCAGAGTTTTGTGACCTTAGGGAGCGTGATGGATTGTAGCATGGTAGAACACTAGTTAGGTACACAGGAGCTAAACCGTTAAGTGCCTTATAGGTAATAAGTAATATTTTGTAGCTGATGTGGAACCTAATAGGTAGCCAGTGCAGAAACTTTAAAATTGGGGTAATATGATCATATTTTCTTGACCTGGTAAGGACTCTAGCAGCTGCATTTTGGACTATCTGTAGCTTGTTTATTAAAGATGCAGAACAACCACCTAGTAGTGCATTACAATAGTCCAGTCTAGAGGTCATGAATGCATAGCTTTTCTGCGTCAGAAACAGGTAACATGTTTCGTAGCTTGGCAATGTTTCTAAGATGGAAGAATACTGTTTTTGTAACATGGGAAATATGATTTTCAAAAGACAAGTTGCTGTCTAATATAACACCCAGGCTTTTGACTGTAGAGGAAGTAAAATGTCTGATTAAAAGGACATTGGAATGCAATTTACGATTTTGGCAGTGTGCTGTCTCCATTTGATATTTAATGTTCAATTAAAACATAGTATAATTAGTTAATAACGTTGTAGTAATATTTAACAAGAATCCAAACTTTAATGTCTCAATTACCGAGAGCCCTCATATTAATTAAAAAATTTGTTCTGTTAATGTGATATGCTTTTTAACTCTCCATGCTGTATCCATTCCTCTAATTCATTGTAGTCTCATAATAACACTTCTCAAGTCAATCCACTTGCAGCTTTTGTTTCCAAAGGCTTTGTACCAGGTCTATTTGAAAACCTCTTGAGTGAGTCACCCTATTCTTCCAAAGGATTGTAACACATTATAGAAATTGGAGCAATTTGAATTGGACTTTAACAAGCAGTAGCACATGTGAATCTCTTTGAAGCAGTAATGAGAGTTCATTAATATGAGATTTTCATGAATAGTTTCTGGGAAAAATGGGGCTTTTGAAATTCATTTCTAAAATGAAAAACCTTAACTAAAAGAGGAAAGAGAAATAGATGATCATTTTTATAGATTTTTTTTTTGTGGGGGGTTGTTTCTTCACTGTGTTCAGGCAGTGAAATTGAAGCTAGCTTTGTCAATCACAAAATGAATCATCTTTCTTTAAAAGAGAGAAAACTCTTTCCTGTGTCAGAACAGAATGGAACAGAATCACAGGCAGGAAACATCACACCACAAAATATTTCTGTTCCACTAAGAGATGACAAGCAAAAAAAGCTTTAAATAAGTTCAAAATCCTTTCCTTGTAATCTGTTTATTCAGACTCCTGGCTGATCAGAACAGAGTTCTGTCACTGTTTAATAATCAATGCAAAGATTTAACTGAAATAACCGAAATTATCTACCATTAAACTATAATTCACCTTTCCCTCCAAGTCTATCCTACAGTCATTTAAAGGGGTCATCGGATGTTAAGTTCCCTTTTACATGTTGTTTAAACATTAATGTCTGTTGGCAGTGTATGTACACATCTACCCTATAATGATAAAAATCCATGCAGTGGCTTTTAATTAATCTGTAAAAATAATATTCCCTTTTTCAAATCAAGCCATTCTGAGATGCCTGTTGTTGTGGCGTCACACCGACAGAGGGCGCTCCCACGATAGTTGATTGACATGAGCATTTTACAAATTTATGAATCTTTGCGATCGTCTTTCCTAATAATGTGCTAGTTAGCAAGTTTAGCGGCTAAATGCGGCTAAAGTAAACAGGCTCGTCTCTCCACAGAGAGAAGAGAGGGGTGGGGCAAGCAGAGCTCATTTGCATTTAAAGCAGCCTCGACCAGAATGAGATGATTTTTGAAGAGCTGATTTTGACAAGGTAAAAAGGGTGTTGTTTTACACAACCATTGAGAATTTTTAACCAAAGTATATTATAGACTTTTCATCAAGACCCTAAAGAATCATATCAACTTGTGGAAAATGGGCATCTGATGACCCCTATAAAAAAGCAGATGACCTTGCCTAGACAGCAATATATAGCAAAAAAAAGGTAATAACACTAATTAGAATTCCAAACTACTCACTAAACCTTTTAAGCAGGAAAGAGTGTCACAACATAAGGAACTGTTTGATTTAAGCACAAGTCTGTTGCATCCTCAGGCCTTGTGTGTGTGTTTTTGTATCGTGTTGTGCAACTGTGTGTGCATGTTTGTGCCTGAAGAAACATAGGCCACCTCTCACCATATGCCAGTGTCCCCGTCGCTTGTTGATGCTCCATCGCTGTCTTAACCACGAGACACGCAGCAGCTGTTGTCAGTCTCTTGCGAACGGAATCAATAAAGCATATCAAGCCTCCACAAACACAGAATAAACACTGCCTATCTATCAAACAGTGGAGAGTCGTTTTAATGACTTCCAGAATGTGATGTGAAAAAGCTGTGATTTGATGGTATAAACGGATTGTGGTATAGGAGAGGGCTATATTACAGAGAAATGATTTATTAAATGTGCAAAGGATTTCATCACACACAGAATGAAACCTGGTTCACAAACACTTGGTGTCTTGAGAATTTGATGCTACGTCCTAAATCAGCAAGCAGCCGAATAAAATTACAGCTGTTACAGTTACGCAATATCACCACCAGGCAAATATTTAGACCAGCACAAATTGGAAGTGATATTTATACAACAATTTAATAAACAATAAGTTATTATGGAGTAACTTACACTGTGTCTACACCGGATTCAGCAGTTGTCGCGTCACGTTGAGCCACACCACAACAGCCTGAGGCTGTGAGAAGCGACCGCTGCAAATCATTTGAATGTTGTGTCAGTATGTCATAAATAGAATGCGGCATCAGTTTACTGTTGGAGATTTGTCATGTTGCGTCAAGCTGCACCGCATCCAGGGTAGACAGCATCAATAATTATAAAGGGTTCTATAGAGCGTTTGCACTTTCGTCACAGTTTGGTCAGTTGCCCGGATGCACAGTCATATTGGAGATACTCATATGTAAATAACCCATGCGTCCCAATTCAAAGGCTACATCCTTTGAAGGGCGCTTTTGAAGGCTGCATACGACATTAGGGAAGTTCCACTTAAGAAAAGTAACCAAAAATTGCAAAGTAAAAAAGAAATGACAGTATTTCACACCTCACAAGGAATACCAGTCAATTTTATTGTGGGTACTTTTCTTAAATAAGACCTTAATAACTTATGCAGCCTTCAGATGCGCCCTTCGAAGGAGGCAGCCTTTGAATTAGGACGCAGTTAACAGCATTGGTTGCAGAGTTGATGTACTACTGAATACATTGTTCTGTTAATTTATGGTGTCTAAACCATGGAAAAAATGTGTGGAAGCTGCTAAATCAGGAAGAGAAGGACTTAGTAATCAGGAAAAGGTGAAATATTTTGACAAACTAAAGTTAATAGGTGGTAAAGATACATACGAGCAGTAAGATATTAGCCTAATATTTCACCTACCTGACTGGAAATGATAAGAACAAACACAAATGTTGTCCAGATTCTTGGCCTGGAAATCCTGGTTGAGTTTGGCCAACCACAAACGCCTTATGTTCCTCGGTCAGTTTTTTGCACTCTTCTCCTTGATTTGTTATAACTTTTGGCAGTCTGTAGTACTCCAGATGTTTTTCCCGATCCAACCGATTAGTACAGCCCAAGACATGACAGCAATTAATCATTTTCAGCAGCAATAATCAGCAAAATTTGCAAGTTCCATTTGGTTCGGTGGCATTACTTACTGTACATTCAGTGCCGCCAATATGGCTGATGACATGTTGTAATAAACACTTTATAGTATTTTGTCGGGTCGCACTGCGTCACTCACGTCCGGTGTACACACGGCGTTACAATTTAGGCAGTTAGACATTTTAATGGAGTTGTAAAAATTATGTTTTCTAGGACCTTTAGGCTGTGTTTACACTTGGCATTAACATCAAGCAGATCGGATCATCAGTCAATCAGGACACAGCGTGTTTACATTTGGCAACATCAACTGATTTCTCTGTCTGGATAACCAATCGGATCTGTCTTTTCCATGAAATATTTAAATAAGTCTGCAGAGGATGGCCCCCCAGTGCAAAGTCGACCTGAAGTGTTTTTTTTTGTGAAAGCCATTTTCAATCATGGGACATTTTACAAATAAAATAAGTGTACGAGTCTCACTAGCGCTCCACAGCCTGGTGTTTTCCATCTCTCTTCTGACAGTTCTGACAGAGGGGGCTGGGTTTTGCATGATGTCAACCTGTGAATGCAGACACGATGACATGATGCATCCTCGACATCCTCTGAACCAGGACACGCTGATCGGATAATATTCTGATCAGAAGTGCGTTCAAGTTTTTCAATGTAGGGCTGCACGATTAATCAATGGCAATTGTCATGCGCATCTTGTCAGTAAAGCTGGTTCTGTAATCAGTAAATCTCCATTACATTATTTTTCACATGCTTTCAGATGGAGCAGCATTTACTACACAGAGCTGTAGTTCACTGACAAGGTACACGAAACCGCATTCATAATCGAAGATGATATAAGCTGTTTGCATAGCTTCTCAGTGAATTACGCCTCTTAGGGCTGCACAATAAATCAAAATAAAATCGCAACTGCGATTAATCAAAAGCTGCAATTGTCACACGTATCTTTTAATAAAGCACAGTTTTGTGATCAACAGTAAATCTCCACTAGAAGGCCAGAGGGTGCTCTCGCACGGAAACTGTACGCCTGAAGAAGACACGATTGCTGCAGCTAAATAAACAGAAGATTTAACTGCTTTCTATGATTCAACGATGATTTCTATGATTTGTCTGCGGCGTGCGCGCTCTGCTGCGCGTGCGCTTTGGTCGAGGCAGAAACAAGCTGTCCTCGCGCGGTGGAAGCAATTAAAACGAATGGGTTTCATAGCACAGCGCTTTCCGCATTCGGTGTGAAAGCTGCTTCGTGCGCCATCCTTTATCATTACTCCAACTAATGAGACAGACAGACAGTCAAGGTGCATCAATCACAAATTGTCAGACTACAGTGGGTCCACAGCTGAACAACAGAACTACACAAGCGTGAGTTAGCCGGTTAGCATGACGTGCAGGGCTGTTACACAACATAACATACACAACTACTTATTTTGAACGATCGCTAGAAAATACAATCTTTGTAGATTCATCATTTTTTGGAAGTGAATATAAAACAATTTTTACTCACAGCATAGTATATAGCGTCTTCCGTATAATGTACGTGTAAATTTCCATGTGATGTAAACCACGTTGAAATTTATGGGCGGGCAAGTTGTTCGCTACGTAGAACGTGGGTGGACATTATGCAAATGTGTTACTTCGTGACGTGTGGCCGTAACAGAAAAAGATTCGAAATCCTGACGACTCGTTCAGGCAAATGTGAGCCGACTCTTTTTTTTGATAGACAATAACTTTATGTATCGTGCACTGTCGGCTTCACAACTTTGCAGATAGTTTATGTTCACATACAGCTACATGAAACACTACATGAAAGATCATATTTGAAAATCCATAATAGGGGCACTTTAAGATGCACATGTGTATTTGTTTGATCATTGACGCGATCACGGGCTGCAGGGCAAAGATGATTCTGCGCTTACTTGATCTAATATTTGATATTTTTTAAAATGTTGTAGATTTAAGTAGCAAATGAGAATCGCTAAAATTAATGCATATATTTTGAGACAAAGGTTTTCTTTATGATTTTCAGTTTTGTTTAAGACAATTAAAGCAACAGTTTTTAAATACCGAAAGAGTATGTAAAAGTATGGTATTTGGGGTAAAAGGCGCCCCTGCTGTTGGGGCTAAAGACGCACAGTAATTAGACAGTATTTTTTAGACAGTAGTTTATTGAACAAAAATAAAATAAATGCTAAAGTGATTGTTTTGAACAAGTATTAAATTAAACATTACAAAAAAAAAACAAAAACATTATTTTAGTTGAAGTATTTGTATCAATACTGTGTGCCTTTTACCCCATGCTCACCTCATACATTTATGAGAATATTTAACAAAATAAGATTTAATTTTACACAACATATGTTGCTCCATAAATGTTTAATACAAACATATGTATTTTTCTACAATCATATTTTTGGGCCTTTAGCCCCAATATACCCTACTATTCGTGCCTTATTCTGTGTAAAAAGCCACATCATCTCACAGAAGGATTCATTTAAAACACTCGACTGATGTTATGAAGTGAGTTGAGTAAAAACGTTATTAAATGTGGTATTTTCACATGCTTTTAGATGTAGCAGCATTTCTACACAGAGCCTTAGTTCAATAAGAAGTTATGCAAACAGCTGTCATTATCATAAACGATTTCTTTCATTTTCATCACTCGATTAAATTGTCTGCGATAATGAATGCAATATATCGTAGCTTTTCAGTGAACTATGGCTCTGTGTACTAAATGCTGCTCCATCTGAACGCACCTGCTGGAGATTTACTACTGATTACCCAACCGGCTTCACTGAAAAAATGTGCATGACAATCACCTTCGATTAATCGTGCAGCCCTAACGGCTCTGTGTAGTAAATGCTGCTCCATCTGAAAGCATGTGAAAATACCACATTTAATAACATGTTTTTACTCCAAACTCACTTCATAACATCAATTGAGTGTTTGAATTAAATCCTTCTTTTCATCAGGAGAAAATGAGATGCAAGTTTTTCGACCTACCGTAACTGAGTTGACCCGGATTACACAGAGTTCGCATACACATTGCAGAGAATAGACAAGTCAAGCGTTTTAAGGTTAAAAAGTATATAAATTGTAATTTATAATAATAGACTCTAATAAATAATAAATAATAAGACTCTTCTTCCTCAACTGGGATCGTTTAGAGAACTTTGATGCTGCATTAAAACTGCATTTTGGAAGTTCAAACTCGTAGGCACTATAGAAGTCCGCTATATGGAAAAAATTCTGAAATGTTTTCTTCAAGAAACGTAATTTCTTTATGACCAAAGAAAGAAAGACACGAACATCTTGGATGACATCAGGGTGAGTACATTATCTGTAAATTTTGATTCTGGAAGTGAACTTTAATGATTCAAACCCTCACTCATAAAGACGTTAACTGATGTAATAATGTAACTTAAAGAAAGAGTCACTAAAAATACCCGTCACTAACACAGAGCTTGTCAGGAACATACGGACAAAATCTAGCGAAATTATATCAACAGTAGGCTGTATCAGCCCTGGAGCATGTAAATAAAACATTAAAATAATGTTTAGTAAAATATAAAATAATTATTGTCCTCAAATCTGTTTGGACACGCTATGTTTAGTTTGCGAACAGCATCACTATACTTTTCCAAGAGCTAGACCAGCACCAAAACAGCATAAAGTAGCCTGACAGTTCAGCAGGAAGATGCCTGATCTTGGGGGGGGGATTTTTGCCTCAAAAAACGTGGACTTCTATTTACCTTTAAAAAAGCCTGGGATCATTGCTCTGCCTTAGCTTCATATGTCAGGTGTTGATGCCTGTTAAAAGCATCTCTGCATGGAAATCAATGCAACAAGAGCCGTGATAGACTATGACAATAAAACCTCCGGAGACCATAAACTGTCAGAAGTCTGTGGATGCAGGGTATTTTTATCCACTTCTCCTGGATCCATGAATAATGGAGTAAAGTGCACTCTTATATCATGTTCCAGAAGGAAGGCCACTTTGTAGGTCAAAACCATCCACAGCAACAAGGTAAGCACTCTCCACATGAAGCTCTGTTGATTATTATAATGAGAAAACATGGGGCATACATAATCAGGTGATTGGTTGTTGTCTGTAGCACTCCTCATGTCTGCTTTATTACCACAATGAATTATTCATGAAGATGCATAGTCATGTCTGATATTTAATTACTGCGCTCTCTATCATATTTGTCTAAACGGCATCTGTTATCAGGGTGCATCGGTAACATGTTTAAAAATCATGGCGGTGTGTAATGAGCATTAGTGGAAATGATTTAGTAATTAAGATAATCACTATGCATAATTAACTGACTGCTCATGTTTGTTAGTTTTTTTTGTTTGTTTGCTTGCTTTATGTTGTCTGCCATGATAAAAGTACTGTAAACATGCAGGGCGGATAAAATAAGCATATTTTTCGAGTTCAACTGGGTTGTCAGGAGTTTTCGGGCCAGTGGCTGTATTGTTTCTATAGTGCTGACAGCAAGCATTGCCTGTAGTTAATGAAGCTATGAATATTCATATTGTGGAGTTAATGAGGTAGAATGGGATTTGGGCGTCTGAACGCATATGCCACAAAACAGATCTGTTTAACAGACGAACATGAAGAGATCTACATGTAGACCGTTCAAAAACACAGGTCTTTGTTACACTGTCAAATGGGAAGGCCTCCAAACCCCCAAATCCAGTGTGACTGCACTCTCATCTGGTCTTAGAACTCATATTCTGCTTTTTGAAATGTGTTTGAAGACCTGCTTTTGAAACTGAGATTTGAAAAATGCAAAAAGAGAATAAACATGACATGACAGAAGAAAATTAGGACATCGCTGCACAGATTTGATATGGATTTGGACCACCTCAGTTTTTCACAGAGCTTTTTTTGAGTGTAGCCTCCATTAGGGTTTTGTGTTGAATCAAGGGAAATATGATCATTTCATTTTGAAATTCTAAACACTCTACTGACAGTTTTACCGGAGGGACTACCTTTAAAATATGCACATTAGATTAGACAATCAAAAAAGATACTTAAAATTTTAATTTCTGTGCTCTGAAAACAAGAAGGTCTATAATAACATGAAAAAAGCATTTTCATGCACCTCAGTGGCAGTTGCTTGACTGGGGCAGGTTTGTGGTTCAAACCCTGAATGTCCACAATACCATTATCATGAATTATTAATTTATAAATATAATATGTTTTGGGCAAGTCACACTAAATGACGCTGTACAACCTGAACTACCACTGCCTTGTCATAAAAAGGTAAAATTATCTGGTATTTTAAACATATTGATCTTGACATCTGTGATATGATTTTTCGTTTATACTTTTATAATTACATTTTTGCATTTAGTAGATACTTTTATTTTAAGTGACTTAGAAAGAGGAACAAAGTAACTGATCAAAGAGCCAACAATTGTACACAATGCCAGATTTATTAGGCCCCATTCACAACTCAGATTTTGATGCCCAATTCTGATTTGTCAACTATATCCAGTTTTATTTTTGATTGATTGATTTATTATTATTATTTTAAATTTTTTGACGACCAGCTTGCATCTCCATATCAGGTGTCTGCATTTACACTATACACCTGGCAAAACAAACCAAAGGTAAACATACTAACTTGAACACAGGGTTGCCATGTCTGCAAAACAAAACCAGCCAAAGTGCTAATCAAAACAGCCCAAAATGAGCCCAGTCAAATTTTTCCAAGTTTTTCTCCTCTGTCAGGGGTACTCTCTGTCAATCATGCTTTCGTGGAGGGGGGACATCACTTCACCTGCGGCAACAGTGTAAAAGTAGCCCAATTCTACTGGAAAACTGCAGACTTGGCAACACTGCCTGGAAAAGCGTCCACCTAAGTTGATGTCAACTGCAACCATCGCTTTTTCAGTGATGTACAATCTGGCACTGACGGGTTTATCCAATCTGTCCCTTACATGGCAGATGCAGATGCATATATCCGATTCAAATTAGATTATATTTCACATATGAAAGAGGCCTGAAACCGCTTACACTCCAGATTTTGATGCCCAATTCCGAAGTGTCACCTATATACAATTTTATTTATTTATTTATTTATTTTTTATGATTGCATCCCCATATCCGGTATCTGCATTTACACTATACACTTGGCAAAACAAACTAAAGGTAGACAAAACAGGGAAACAGGGTTGCCAGCAGGGGCATTACTAGACCTAAAGCTCTACTGGGGCACAGGTCCCCCCATTACTCACATCACGTTTTCATATAAATAAATATTAATTTCATAAGACATTTCTACAGAACACAAAAAGGTGTTTATTTTTGCTGCAATAGGCATAGATTGACAGATTTTCCTGGGATTTAATGCTTTTCATCTGATGTCTGAGACCTGATTCTGATGGCTCTGATGATGTCGTCCAGTGCTTGAAACTGCCGGTACTCCCGATGCGCGAGGTAAATCACGCCCGGGTGCTGGGGTAAACTTGGGAGGGCACAGGGCAGCAAACACCGGCGGCCCAGAACGGCAGAAAAATTCATGGTATGCTAAGAGTTAAAGTATAAACGTGATGTTATGGTGAACAGGTGCGTACCAGCCCGCGTTTGAGCACTGATTTCGTAATTTTTTCATAGCCCACTTCAACTGCATGCTGACACTTCTGTGTGAAAGGTTGCGCGTCATGTGTGTTGCAGTTGCCTTGCCTTTCCATCAGTATAGCGTTCTGAGGGAAGGGGGAGATCACTTTAATCTGCAGTAAAACTGTAAAAGTAGCCAAATTCTATGGGAAAACTGTGGACTTGGCAACACTGCCTGGAAAAGCGTCCACCTGAGTTGACGTCAGCTGCAACCATCGTTTTTCCAGTGATGTACAATCTCGCATTGACGGGTTTATCCAATCTGTCCCATACATGGCAGATGCAAATGCACATATCTGATTCATATTAGATTTTTCTCCACATATGAAAGAGGCCTGAAACCAGTGGCGAATATCAGAATCCATGTGCTTTTTACACATTCGCGGGTCATATCTGATCTATGCCACATATGGGAGGAAAAATTGGAATCGGGAATGCAGCTTTAGATAACTAGATTAGGAAACCAGCTAGAGAAGAAATAAAATGCAGAGGAAAAGTGTGTGTGTGTGTGTGTGTACAGGTTTAAGAGTGCTTGTGTCTTTGATGGTCTTAGCAGGTCAGTTGGAGGTTGGCACCTCATTTCACCAGAGAGGAACAGTGTGGGTGAAAGTTCTGGAGAGTGACCTTTTGCCTCATTGTGAGGGAACAACAATGTGTTGTTCATTAAGTAACCTGAGCTAGAGAGAGCATACATTTGTAATAGTGAGTTGAGGTAGGGAGGAGCTTTTTCAGTGGAAGTCCACTTCCAAAACAAAGATTCACATATAATGTACTCACCCCCTTGTCATCCAAGATGTTCATGTCTTTCTTTCTTCGGTCGTAAAGAAATTATGTTTTTTGAGGAAAACATTTCAGCATTTGTCTTCATATAATGGACTGGTATGGTGCCCCGATTTTGAACTTCCAAAATGCAGTTTAAATGCGGCTTCAAACGATCCCAGATGCGGTTGTAAACTATCCCAGCCGAGAAAGAAGGGTCTTATCTAGCGAAACGATCGGTTATTTTCATAAAAATAATACAATTTATATACTTTTTAATGTCTAACGCTCGTCCTCTCTTACTCTTCCTGGACTGTTTTCCAGTTCATGACAGTTAGGGTATGTTGAAAAACTCCCATCTCATGTTCTCCCTCAACTTGTCGCTGTTTTAGCTTTTTTGTTAAGGGTGTTTGATCTTCTTTGCATGTTCACTTTGCAACGACTGGGTCAGTACTTCTGCAGTGGTGTAGGATGATTTTGAAATGATTTTTGAAGTTGAGGGAGAAAATACGATTGGAGTTTTTTGACATAACCTGTCTTGAGGCACAATACACAGAGTTCAGGGAGAGTAAGGCAAGACGAGCGTTTGAGATTAAAATGTTTTTAAATTGTATTTTTTTAATGAAAACAACTGATTGTTTCGCTAGATAAGACCCTTCTTCCTCGGCTGGGATTGTTTGAAGCCGCATTTAAACTGCATTTTGGAAGTTCAAAATCAGGGCACCATATTAGTCCATTATATGGAGAAAAATGCTGAAGTGTTTTCCTCAAAAAAACACAATTTCTTTACGACTGACGAATGAAAGACATGAACATCTTGGATGACAAGGGGGTGAGTACATTATATGTGACCCTGGATCACAAAACCAGTCATAAGGGTTTTGTGGGTCACATATGTGAATCTTTGTTTTAGAAGTGAACTTCTCCTTTAAATTTGATTCTGGTCACAAGAGCCAATGGAGTGAGATCAGGAGGGATGTGACGTGGGTTCTCTTTGGCTAACTGAAGACTTGATGTGCTGTCACATTCTGGATCATCTGCAAAGGCTTAGTCATGCTGGCCGGAAGGCCAGGCAGTAGAGCATTGCTGTAGTGCAGTCTTGAAATTACAAGGGTTTGGACGAGTAGCTGTGCCGTTTTGTCCGACTGGAAGAGTCTGATTTTCCTAATGTTGTAGAGCACAGAATTGCATGATCAGGTTGTTGTGGATAGAAAAGCTCAGCTGGTTGTCAAACACTGTCTCCAGGTCTCTTATTCCTGAATGTTTATTTCTTATTTACAAAACAATTAAAAAAAAAAAAAAAATCTCAAACTACTAAAGTTTATTATAATATGCACAATTTGCATTTTTAAGTATTGTTGAATAAATTAATAGGTTTGGACCCATATGTTGACCCATATGTCATCTTTGCTCATAGGCATTAAATTCTTTGGAGAACAGTTATTTTGGAGCCATAAATGTGACTAATTACAAAGAAATGGCATACTCTTCATACACTATTGTGATTAAATGTGTTTTAAAACTGTCCTCTGTAAAATAAATAGAACTAAAAATAATCAGTATTAAATAACAGTCAAACCAAAATGTATTTAGACACCTTCAACATTTCTCACAGTTTTATCACAGTTTATTCGCTATAGTTTAGAAAATGGTAATAAAATATGACATCTGTCCTCTGTCAAATGTCCTCTGGTGGATTAATAAAACGAAATAAAAAGTTTGCTTGTGAGTGCAAATCAGAGTTTCATATAAAAGTGATTTAATGGGTTGACGCACCTAAACAAAAAATTGAATTACGGAAGAATGCGGTGCAAACAACTTGTGGAACTGAATAAAATATGACAAGAACAAAGTATGTAATGAATTACAACCAATGAAAAATTCAGACAACTGTTAGTATGACAATATTTACACAACTATTAATACTTTGTTGACCAATCACCAAGCAATGCTTAATTCTGTTCAGTCTGTGGTGTAAAAAGGTCACATTAGCAATTAAAGAAAAAAACACTTAAGCAAAACTTGGTCAGATCAAAGTGTCTGAATAGTTTTTGATCCCAAATTTTTATCAGTTTGAATTTTGGGTATAATATGTTAATATGACATATTATGTCAATATGACAATAAATCAGCATATTGATAATAAATGAGAATAATAAATGAGAATGATCTCTGAAAGATCATGTAACACTGGTGTAATGATGCTGAAAAATTCAGATTTGCATCACAAAAATAAATTATATTTTAAAGTATAGTAAAATAGAAAACTTATTTTAAATTGTAATAATATTTCACAATATTACAGGTTTTTTTTCTTGATTTTTTGTTTAAATACATGCAGGCTTGATAGGCATATGACACTTTTTTTTAAAAGAACATTAAAATCATACTAATCTCCCAAACATTTTAACAGCAGTTTATCTGTATCTAACTGTAACAATCATCCCTCTATCTGTCTTTGACCGTATCTGTCATCCCTCTGTGTGTATCTGGCTGTATCATTGTTTTGTAAAATATCTAATGCATTGTCCTCTTTGTTCTTTTTCAATTTTTTTTTTGGAATTCAAAATAATACTAAATGCACTGCTCTATGACATTTCTTCCATGAAAATTTGGACATGTTTTTCAAGATTAAGATGTGTCAATTTATTATTATTTATGTATTATTATTATTATTTTTAAATCATAGGTGCACTAAGTTTCACACTATACAGCACTTTATGCAGTTACATATTGTTTATAGCTTATGCAGATAATGAATTGTTTAAATTGCCAGTCATTAATATTCTGCAATCTGGAAAATATATACTGCATATATAGAATACACAGATTGAAGTAGTTTACAGTATATATATATAAAAAAACACCACAGCAATGTATGTTACTTGTTTGTAACATACATTTTCTACTGCTATGCTATGTAAATACTGATTACATCCGTTGTCATATGCGCTGATCTGTGTTTATGAGCGCGCACATGCAAGCGAGAGAAGGCGCGTCGTTTTTTTACGAGAGTGAAAAGAATCCACCTGCGAGAGAAGAGCTTTGTGCTTGCGCATTTTGATGCGCCCCACATTACAATAATGCGCTCCAGACATTTGTAATTAAAATAACGCCATAGAAACCGCCTCAAACGAACTATTAAAATAAGAAAGTCGCGTCTGAAAGCTGCTCGATATTTTTTTTAATTGGTTAAAATAAATGTAAAATATCATGTTTTTCCGTGTGCGCTCGACCATTTCCGTCGGTGGTTGTAGATCACATGATGAGGTCCTCAAATCCTTTGCTCAGAAACTATGCAGCAAAAAGAACAAATAAAAAGCTTTCTTAAAAAGGCCTAAGAACGCATGGACATTTTCTTAATATGATCATTAAAAACAAAACAGACTGATGAAAATGCGGGACATTTTCTCAATATGCGACGTACGGGACAATGGTGTGCGGTACAACGCAAAGCGGGACAGGTGGGTCATCCTAAGCACCATTCACACATCTGTTTGAAAGTACTGGTAAATTTTGTGACAACATGAACCAGAAATGACCTCCTGCTGCGCCTCCTGGTCTTGTGTTTATAAACAGGGAGGGGTATACGCGGTCAGTGTTTTTGTTGATGTTTTCATTTTTGGGTCAAACGTTCACATTCATGCAGCTGCTTTTCCCTGGTGGAAAAAACAGCATTTGATGCTGGTTTATGCTGGTCCTTTGCTGGTTTATGCTGGCCCTTGACCAGCAACATGACCAGCATAAACCAGCAAAAGACCAGCTTAAACCAGCATCAAAACATACCTACCACCATATGCTGTTTTTTTTACCAGGGTTGTCCCATAGACATCATATTAGACGACTTAAAATCTAACTTCACAGCGCATAGTAAGTGCGTCATCACGTCAGAATGTCAAAATTGGCCCAGAGCACATGTCTTATGTCAGTGCATTTTGAACTTGTATGTGCTTATACCAGTAATCTTGTTCTGCACTCACACAAATCACTGGTAATTTACCGGTACAGTTACAACTTCTTATAACTGTAAATTGTCAGAACGAGGCAGTATTTTTGAAAAAGTCCTGTTCACACATGATCTCTTAAAGTCCACTTCCAGAACAACAGTTTATGTACTCACCCCCTTGTCATCCAAGATGTTCATGTCTTTCTTTCTTCAGTCGTAAAGAAATTATATTTTTTGAGGAAAACATTTCAGGATTTTTCTCCATATAATGGACTGATATGGTGCCCCTAGTTTGAACTTCCAAAATGCAGTTTAAATGCAGCTTCAGCGATCCTAAATGCGGTAGTAAATCGCATCCCAGCCGAGGAAAAAGGGTCTTATCTAGCGAAACGATTGGTTATTTTCTTAAAAATAATACAATTTAAATACTTTTCAATCTCAAACGCTCATCTTGTCTTACTCTGCCTGAGCTCTGTGTATTCTGGCTCAAGACAGTTAGGGTATGTTGAAAATCTCTGATCGTTTTTTCTCCCTCAACTTCAAAAATCATTTCAAAATCATCCTACATCGCTGCAGAAGTTCTGACCCAGTCTTTGCAAAGTGAACATGCAAAGAAAATCAAACACCCTTAACAAAAACAAAAACACCCCTTTACAACCGCATTTGGGATTGTTTGAAGCCGCATTTAAACTGCATTGTGGAAGTTCAAACCCGGGGAACCATATCAGTCCATTATATGGAGAAAAATCCTGAAATGTTTTCCTCAAAAAACATAATTTCTTTACGACTGAAGAAGGAAAGACATGAACATCTTCGATGACAAGGGGGTGAGTACATTATATGTGAATTGTTGTTCTGGAAGTGGACTTTAACAGTAATTTGCCAGTAAAGACTGTGTGAAAGGTACTATTGTTAGTGCCGTGTTCTACCAGCTGAGCTATAGAAATGCAGACAGTGACACTATAAATTAAGAATTACTATTAATTCTCTTCTTAATTAAATCTCTTTATTTATTTAAGATCAAGCCAGACTCTCTAAAACTTTTTATTACCCTTTTTGCTCTTCCTTTTTAAACTTTAATTAGAAACGTCTAGGTTACGTACGTAACCCTCGTTCCCTGAAGGAGGGAACGGAGACGTTACATATGGGAACTCGCTTGAGAGTCCAATCATCTCCAAGCCTTATTCAAAAGGCCAATGAACATTCATGAACATTGGCGAGTGGTATTTGCATGCCGAGCCACTCCCCCGTACATACGGGTATATAAGATGGCGGCGTGCAACCACTCATTCAGGCTTTTGCTGAGGAGCCGAGCTGCAGCCCGGCGTCAGCGCGACGTCAGGTCGTGGCAGGGGATGTAACGTCTCCGTTCCCTCCTTCAGGGAACGAGGGTTACATACGTAACCTAGACGTTCCCCTTCAGTCGTTTCACTACGACGTTACATATGGGAACAGACCCATGGAACAGGCCACGAACCAGACGTCGCGTTACGCAACACACCGCGTGCCGACAGGCGGACGTGTCAGCAGACGGATATGAGCGTAACCTTCCCAACGCCCTGGGGGCCAATAGGGGGCCCCACAGGGATGCCAGTTGTACTGAAGCAGGAGTTGGGGGGGCGGAGCACATGAAATCTCTACATGTGGAACACAAGAAATTCAATATATCCATAGATTTTAGGGATATATGAGGGAAACATCGGCCTTCTGGCTGACCGTGGAAAAATACTGAAACATGTTGCCACAACCTGCTGGGCGAAGGAGACCCAACCGGAGCACAGACAAGCACTACTCCGCACTAGGCCTGACTGCGGGGCATGGAGGACCCAGGTTCGCCGGAGGGAACAACTGAGGGAAATAGCGCACGGATCCATTAGGAATGGCGCAGCAAGCCGACACCAGCCGGACTCCCGCTCGCCTGTGATGTCTATGTTAAGACACGGGAGGATACGGCCTCTACGCGAAGGTTGTAGAACCTGGCGAAGGTATTAGGTGTCGCCCAACCCGCAGCTCTACAGATATCTGCTAGTGAGGCGCCATGAGCCAACGCATAGGATGAGGCAACACTCCGTGTGGAGTGGGCACGAACACCTAAGGGGCATGGCTCTCCCTGGTTTTGGTACGACAGGGAGATGGCATCTACCACCCAATGGGCCAACCTCTGTTTGGAGACAGCATTCCCTTTCTGCTGACCTCCAAAGCAGACGAAGAGCTGCTCGGTGCGTCTGAAGTGCCGAGTGCGGTCCACGTATATACGCAGAGCGCGAACTGGACACAGCAGCGCAGAGGCTGGGTCTGCCTCCTCCAGGGGCAGAGCTTGCAGGTTCACCACCTGATCGCGGAAAGGCGTGGTGGGAACCTTGGGCACATAACCGGACCGGGGTCTCAGGATGACGTGAGAATCGCCGGGCCCGAATTCTAGGCACGCTTCGTCGACAGAGAAAGCTTGTAGGTCCCGTACCCTCTTGATGGAGGCCAGTGCAGTCAGGAGCGCTGTCTTAAGTGACAGATATTTTAGCTCAACCGACGCAAGTGGCTCAAATGGGGCCTCCCGCAGGCCCTGGAGGGCGACGGAGAGGTCCCAAGAGGGTATGGGGTGCGGCCTGGGGGGATTAACCCTTCTCGCACCCCTCAGGAACCTCACGATGAGTTGGTGCTTACCTAGGGATGTTCCATCCACTGCATCGTGGTACGCTGCAATGGCAGCAACGTACACTTTGAGAGTTGAAGGGGACAGCCTGCGCTCCAACTTTTCCTGCAGGAAGGAAAGCACTACTGCAATCGTACATCTCTGTGGGTCCTCCCCGCGAGAGGAACACCAGTCGACGAACAGACCCCATCTCAGCGCATAAGCCTGCCTTGTGGAGGGGGCTCTGGACTGAGTGATAGTTTCTATCACGGCCTGTGGAAGGCCGGAGAGGTCTGACGCGTCCCGTCCAGGAACCAGACGTGCAGGTTCCACAGGTCGGGGCGCGGGTGCCAAATTGCGCCCATCCCCTGAGAAAGAAGGTCTCTCCTCAAGGGGATTTTCCAGGAGGGGCTGCCGCGAGGGAAATGAGTTCTGTAAACCAGGTCCGGGTGGGCCAGTATGGCGCAACCAGCAGAACCTGCTCCTCGTCCTCCCTGATCTTGCACAGTGTCTGTGCAAGGAGGCTCACTGGGGGAAAGGCGTACTTGGGCCCCGGAGGCCAGCTGTGTGCCAGTGCGTCCCTGCCGAGGCTGTTGGGAGCCTCGTTGAGGGAGTAGAACCGCTGGCAGTGGGAGGATTCGGGGGAGCAAACAGATCTATCTGGGCCTCCCCGAAATGGCTCCAAATCAGCTGGACTGTCTCGGGGTGGAGTCGCCATTCTCCAGGATGGGTGGACTGCCGTGAGAGCTGGTCGGCTGCACGGTTGAGTTCTCCTGGAATGTGAACGGCACGTAGCGATTTCAGCCACGTTTGACTCCATAGGAGCAGATGGCGGGCGAGTTGTGACATGCGACGGGAGCGTAGACCACCCTGACGGTTGATGTAGGCTACAGTCGCTGTGCTGTCGGTGCGAACAAGCACGTGCTTGTGACGCAACGTCGGTCGGAAGCGACGAAGGGCCAGAAGCACAGCCAACAACTCTAGGCAATTGATATGCCATTGCAGTCGAGGTCCTGTCCAGGAGCCCGATGCTGCTTGCCCGTTGCATACAGCACCCCAACCCGTGGAAGAGGCATCCGTGTATACCACAAGATGCCTGGAGACTTGTCCCAGGGGGACTCTGGCCTGAAGGAAGGCCGGGTCTGACCACGGGCTGAACAGGCGGCGACACTGCGGGGAAACGCCAATCCGGAGTGTGCCACGGTGCCATGCCCATCTCGGGACTCGATCGTGTAACCAGCGCTGAAGCGGTCTCATATGAAGCAGGCCGAGCGGCGTCACTGCGGCTGCGGCTGCCATATGCCCCAGGAGCCTCTGAAATGTTTTGAGAGGGACCGCTGTTTTGTGTCTGAATGACTCCAAACACTTCAGCACTGACTGCGCGCGCTCGTTGGTGAGGCGGGCTGTCATACTGACCGAGTCCAGCTCCACACCGAGAAAAGAGATCCTCTGCACTGGGGAGAGTTTGCTCTTCTCTCGGTTGACCTGAAGGCCCAGATGGCTGAGGTGCCGGAGCACCAAGTCCCTCTGTTCGCACAACAGATCTCGCGAGTGAGCTATGAGAAGCCAGTCGTTGAGATAGTTGAGGATGCGAATGCCCGTCTGCCAAAGAGGGGACAGGGCAGCCTCCGCGACTTTCGTAAAGACGCGGGGAGAGAGGGAGAGGCCAAATGGAAGCACTTTGTACTGATACGCTCGACCCTCGAAAGCAAACCGTAGGAAGGGTCTGTGTCGAGGCAGGACCGAGACGTGAAAGTACGCGTCCTTCAGGTCGATGGCTGCAACCCAATCCTGGGGACGAATGCATGTTAGGATGCGCTTCGTCGTGAGCATCTTGAACGGCAGCCTGAGAAGGGACCGATTCAGAGCTAGAAGATCCAGGATGGGTCTTAACCCACCGCTCTTTTTGGGCACGATGAAGTAAGGACTGTAAAACCCTGACTTCATCTCGGCTGGAGGGACAGGCTCGATTGCGTCCTTCGCCAGTAGGACTGCAACCCCCGCACGAAGCACAGCAGCATGTGTGTCCGAATGGACAGAAGTGGAAAGGACGCCTCTGTACCTGGGCGGACGCCTGGCGAACTGAATCGCATAGCCGAGACGTACCGTCCGAATCAACCACCGCGAGGGGCTGGGAAGCTGAAGCCAGGCTCCCAGCCTGGTCGCCAGGGGTATCAAAGGGACGTTGACCGACGTGACCGCAGTGGGGCAGCCTGGGGGGGGGAAGGGGACTGATCCCAGAAGGAAGAACGTCCTGGAGAAAAGTCAGACTGCACTGGGCAGCGCTTACCTTCTTCCCTGGTTCCCGCGCTGGCGACATCAGGCTCCGAGTCCGAATCCGAGGAGACACTTCTTGGGCGCTGCTCAAAGATGGAACTCGGGGCCTGAACCCCGGAGGTGAGAGAATTGACTCTTTCTGTGACAGCTCCCGGCCCTCCACCGGGAGTGGGGACGTTGATGTTGTTATCCCCCAAAGAGCGATTCCCTCCACCTCCAGGTTGCCCGTGTCAGGGACGCTTCGCAGATCTTTTGCGGGTGACCGGCCCCTGAGACGCGGGCGGCGCCGCTCTCCCACGGCCAGCTCGACGTCGGGCTGCCAATCTGGTGTCATGTACCTTAGCAGGGGACGGAGCTGGTTGTTTGGAAGCCGCGGGAGGGCGCCCTCGGCGACGAGCAGGCGGAGGTTGGGGCCCTGCGGACGAGGGGAGAGGAGCTGGGACGTGGACGAGAAGAGTGCGGGGCTCGCCAAGTCCTCACCAGCTCCTCATGCACCTCCGGGAAGAAAGGCACTGGGGGAGAGCGCGGCGGTGCCGCGGGAGCCCTCCCCAGAAACCATCATCCAGCCTAGAGGGATCGGCCGGAGGTGTTTTGGGCACCTCCAGACCGATCTCCTTGGCGGCTCGGAGGAGCATAGCCGACAGTTCAGCATCCGTCTCAGGCGGGGCGGCAACCGCAGAGGGGTACCGACCCGCCGAGTCGTCAGCCTCATCGTCAGACTCTCCCTCTGATGCTGCAGCAGACATCTCGATCTCCTGGGGAGCGCCAAAGGAGATACCCAGCCCGCTGTACGGGGAGGTATACTGCTCTGGCAGCTCAATGGTACTGCGCGGTGACGCAGAAGTCCGCGGGGCTTTGGGGGCCGACGGAACATTCTGCACAGTCACCTGAATGTCCCCCAAGTGCCTCGCCGCGGCAGCCGAAAAACCTTGACGGCTCAACGACTTACCGCGGGAAGACAACAAGGGGTGCCTACTCATGAATGAGCGGCGGGACTTTAACGCAACCATGGACATACGTTCGCAATGAACGCACGTACCATCCGTGAACGCTGCCTCAGCGTGCTCTCGGCCCAGGCACGTGAGACAGCGATCATGTCCGTCCAAAGAGGCGAGGAAACTACCGCACCCGGAAGCGCACGGCCGGAGATACTTACCGGGAAGATGTCCTCGACAGCCGCGAGAAATTCACTCTTTTGAAATCCCGGTCTGCCCAGGGAGAAACCGCGGCGGCACAACTGTGCTCTCAAACGGGCGGGGCTCGCTGGAGTGCAGGAGGCTTGAATGCCGTGAAAACGGCAGCCCGCAGGATTAGGCTGGCGGCTGCCGAACGCTCTTTTAGATGAAGCTCTTTTAGTAGCTCGGCAGCACGCCAGCAGAGAGAGTGTGAACTCAGGAACTCTTTTCTTTTTTTTTTTTAAATGGCTCAGAAGACGAGGCTCCAAAAGCAAAAGTCTGAATGAGTGGTTGCACGCCGCCATCTTATATACCCGTATGTACGGGGGGAGTGGCACGGCATGCAAATACCACTCGCCAATGTTCATGAATGTTCATTGGCCTTTTGAATAAGGCTTGGAGATGATTGGACTCTCAAGCGAGTTCCCATATGTAACGTCGTAGTGAAACGACTGAAGGGGAAACACAATATCCTCCATTCATTTTAACTAATTAAAAAAAAATTGATGTTGCTTTCAGACGCGACTTTTTTCTTATTTTAATAGTTCATATTAATAGTTCAGTGCATGACAATGGATGTAATCAGCATTTACATAGCATAACAGTAGAAAATGTATCAGCCTCACACGTGTCCCGCACTGTCCCACAAAATCACATCTGTGACATTTAGTGTAGAACAATATTTATTTAAAAATTCAAAAACATGCTTATTTTGACTTGTACATATCAAAAAATGTAAAAGAATAAGGGAGCATATTAAATTGTATTGTTTTTTAAATAAGTAAAAAAAAAAATCGTACTACAACTGGGCAAAACCTAGAATAGTGGCAAATTTTAAAAATGTAAAATTACAACTAATTAGTAATTGGGGTGAAAATAATTTGTCTTTTAATGTGTCATAAATTTTTTGTTGTAAATATGTCTGACAAGATTCTTACACTGAATGACATTTTAGTAGGTATCTTCTGTAAATTAGGGGAAAATGTATGATATTTATTTTTTGCTCAGAGAAACAAAAATGCAATTAAATTAAACAGAAAACTTTTTAATATATATATATATATAGATATAGATATATATATAGATATAGATATTTTTTTTTGGAAAAACAACAATTTAAAGCAGTATTAAACTTATTGTTTTTATGCTTAAACCCTTTTACGTCTTTGGCCAATTAGATTCCAAATACAATAGTTTTGCTCTTTTTTGCATTAAAAAAGCCTTCTTCTTCTTCTTTTATAATGTGTAAGTTAAAAAAGGACAGACACAGAGTGTTGTCACAAAAGGTCAAAATGCGTTGAACTGTATTTATGTATATCAAATGGTCAATAGCCTATATTTTAAAGAAATTTAATTTCATTAATTCATTTATTCATGCATTCATTCATTCATTCATTCATTCATTCATTCCCAAAAGCAGTTTTACCCAGCCTGATCTCATGGCAATTCGTACATATTTTAGGAGGTTGTTAATTTGTACACATTTGTTCGACCTCACTACAAATTTGTAAAATTTTTGCTACATTTATCCAATTCATATGAATTTGTATGAAGGACCTATCCTAACCAAAACGTACCTGTCACTAAGGTCTAGACAAAATCATACAAAATCATACGAATGCGAATTAGCCACCTCATAAAATGGTCGTGAGATAGCATTGGTTTTACCATTTGTTTCAAGTTCATTAAAATACATGTTTAAATTCAGGAATGTCATGCAATTTTTGATTGATTGATTGATTGATTGACTGTAGCTTGAGCAAGTACAAACAAACTTTTTTTTTTTTTTTTAAATAAACCAAGCAAAACCCAATTTGACAGCTAGTGATCATCTATTTTATGAAAAATAAGTTTTTTTAATTTTCAGTACATTTTGAAATGGGGTGGGAATCCAGCAAAAGTTATAAAAATGAGCTATAATATTTTTTACAACAGTATTTTTTACATAACAGTTTTTTACAACATGGCAGAAACACAATAATGATGTTTTTAATCATGTTGGATCATATATAATCACGTCAGCTGGATTACTTACAATGTTTTGAAGATGAAGATCACATTCAAGCTTTTACTTCGCATGCTGTCATAATTCTGTGTAACTGTGCAATGTGACCGTGCAACACAAAACCAGTCATAAGGGTAAATTTGTTTTGATATTGAGATTTATATATTAACTGAAAGCTGAATAAGCTTTCCATTGATGTATGGTTTGTTAGGATAAGACAATATTTGGCCAAGACACAATACAATCTGAGGGTGCAAACAAATGAAAATATTGAGAAAGCCACCTTTAAGTTGTTAGCAATGCATATTACTAATCAAAAATTAAGTTCTGAAATGTTTAAGGTAGTAAATACACTGTATTTTTGGCTATTTATATTGGCTATTGCTACAATTGTACAATTACTATTTAATTTGTGGTTCAGGGTCACAAATATTAAATGTCATCAAAACATTGGTCTGGTGTTGTTTTCATTGTAAGCACACGTGATATTTACGTTTTTTTTCGTACAGAAAACATTTTTACAACATTTATAAAATGTTTTATTTTGGTAATTATTTTTTTACATTTTAGATGTGGTTTCTAAAACGTTGTACTGCAACATGACCTAGTAACAACCAAAATACAATGTAAAATAAAATAACAGTTCGACATTTGGGGTTTAAAAAGACAAAAACAAAGACTTGTGTTACTGAAGTACCGTTGATCACACACTTCCACGACAAATTCATACAGAATAAATTCAGTTCTAACAGTTACTGCTCAACGAAGCCATTAAATCTGGCCTAAATTTGTTTTGTTCAGGTGTAAATGCTGTCATTACCTGTGTGAGGTGCAGTGATGTGTCGCTGAGAGCGCGCCTGTGCAACAGCTGCTACGGTGACGCGCAGAAGAGCTCCAGACAAACGTAAACACTGGAAGAAGCTTCACATTCGCCAAGACAACATGGACAAAGTCGTCGTAAAATGAGCACTAAGTAAACGATAGCACGATCAATAGCATGTAAAGTGTGTAAACGGGGTTTCCAGCATTGTTGGTGGAGTTTGCTGTCATTCTGAATCCCAGTAGTGTTTCAGTGTGTAGTGACTTTGATCTGTAAGCTGGACTAAAGGGTGATGGGGGCAGGACAAATCAACCACTGACAGATGTGCTGCTGTCATACTAAATATGTCAAGTCATACTTTACTATTTGAAATAGTCAATAAAAGCATAAAATACTGTATATGTGGGTGACCGGAAGTCACACTTTTATTCATAAGTTTGTTGTTGCTATAAATAATATAAATGTATATATTGCAAAAAAAACAATTGTATAAGCTATTATTTTAGTATTTGAACGTTTCAAAATTTTGTTGCATGTTTTTTTTTATTTTATATTTACCGAAAAACTACGCTTTCTGTGCCATGCTAAAATTTCATGAACAGTATTTTACATCAGTAACTGTGAAAATGTACTCTTTTTCAAGAACTTGTCTTCTTTTTGTAAATAAATAAACCTACTCTGAGAAATAATAATTAGAATGGAAAAAAAAAAAAAACACCTGTCTCCTTATTTTATAAAAGTAAAATGAAAAATAGCCTATATATTTTCTGTCTGTCATAATAAACGAAGAATGATTAAAACGTGTATAAATCAAAACAGTGGTGATTTAGTTAATCAATTTTAGATTTTGATTAGACTTACTTTCTGTATCTCTCACGAATATTGCTTCCTGTATGGACCACACGCCCCCTGCCGGCCGCTGAGAGCTGCTGCGACTGAAAATACCGCTGTCATTAATCAAAGGCCTGATTATGAATTCCTCCTGCATTTGACGTGTACAGAATTTCACTGAGAGCAGCTGCAGCACTGCTACATAAAGATAAGGACATGAATGATATGATTCTTAATGGCATGACGCGTTCATATTTTTCAAAGTGAATGAACTCATGTTAAGATGAAATGTTGGTTTAGGACCGCATTTTACACAAGAGGATCAATAAGTCTGACGCAAAAATCCATTTGTAGTTTATTGTCAGTGTTAGACTGGTGGGAGGAGGTTTAGACCGGCTCTTGACTGTTTTTCATAGGCCGTGTCAGAATCTGGAGCACGGGGCTAAGGAAAGAATGTGCTTTTCACTGCGTCCAAAGTGTATGATTGCAGAAAAATATATACTTTTTTTTTAATAACGTCTAATTTAATACTTGTTCAAAACAATCACTTTAGCAAAGTTTGTACTGTTTTCTGCTTATTTTGATGCATGATTGTTCAATAAATATACTGTCATTAAAATGTGTTAATATAAAACATACATTTTAAAATACAGAAACAAAATCATTTTAAAATGTAAAGACTCTGGAAGCATTAAAGGAGATCCTATAGTAAATATAGATTTACAGAAGCAACAGCAAATTATATTTTATTATATGATATGATTAATATCATGTTTTTAAATATGGTTTAATTCTAAACATGGTGATTATTTCTACGATGGACACCCAACATAATATATTTACCATCTGAATCTAACAATGTCATGTCAACAAATGGAAAAGTCAGCCATTAATTATCATGTTAATTATTGTGCCTTTTAGCCCCAGCAGCAGGGGCGCTTTTTACTTCAAATACCATACTTTCACATATTCTTTCGGTATTTAAGACATTTCTTCATTAATTATCTTAAACTAAACTGAAAATCATTAAGTAGACCTTTGTCTCAAGATATATTTAAACATTTTTAGCGATTCTCATTTGCTACTTAAATCTACAAAATTTTTAACACCACCAAATGTTAGACTAAGCAAGCTGCCCGCGATCGCGTCAAGGATCCGCCAAATTTGCACGTGTATCTTGAAAAGCGGATGTTTTGGAAAGTGCTACACTACATTTTTCTGCCATCTAGTGGTTTAAAGGAAAATAAAAATCAAAGGTGACTTTTACTCCAGGGGGACTTTAGCCCCGCTGTAGGGGAGAGCAGGGACAAAAGTACCATTTTTCAGAAAAACATAATTTAAAAAGATAAAGTTGTAGACAGAGATATATTTTGCTGTGGCCTATAACTCAGAAGCGTGGTCTATCAATACCAGGTGGTATTTTGTACAAATGTAGAAAGACTTCAGTATAATTTCAAAGTTGCACATTGTTACTTTCAACCCCGTTGGTTGGGACGAAAGTAACACAACAATACAAGCTAGATTTTTTGTGTTACTCTTGTTTTTTATTAAATATACATGACTATGACCTTGCTAATATGTAACTGCAAACATATTTTTCCTTTATCTTTGCAAAAAATCATTACATTTTCATTTTAAATTTAAGTTTCATCAAATCTTTCAAAACCTGAGTGTACAAACTTGAATTGTTTAAAATATTTATTTATTCAATTTATTTTTATAAAACATTTTAACAGAATGAACAATATGAAAATGTAATTAAATCAGCTTAATATAAATTCTCAACATAATTTAACAGTAGGCCTATTCCTGTTTCCATCCTGTTGTTTGTATGCATAAATTCGAAATGTGCATAAAAACATCTAGAAACACTGCAAATACATAGGTGGAAGTGGAAAAGTTAAGGTATGGCTAAAACCTAAATATAAGGTAAATGTGATGTAGCAGCTGCCCTAAGACTCATGTTCCTGACAGAAACGCCCTCTCATGAACATCTGACTGAGGCAGACCTATTTCTTTCTAACCCTCACTCTTGACATATTCTTTTTATATAATACGACCTAAACATGTTATATAAATGATGCAAGACACAGAAAGTCACCACATTAGCATGCAGCGGGACAAAAGAAACACCTGTTGTCACTGTAGGGGGGCAAAAGTAACAAGTGTTACCTTCGTCCCGACAGGAACTCCTGACATTTAAACCCGATTTTTCTATTATACTGGAAAGCTCAGAAAATTCAAACTTCAGGGTACTAAATAACCTGTAGATTGATCATTACTACGATACATGAAACGAGAAACACAATGCAACTAATTTGAAAAAATTACTGCTTCCATAATTTACTTATTGTACTCGAAAACTGCTTTCCGGACCTAACTGCGGGAAACGATGTGATATTTCTCAGCTCTGTCAAGGGTTGTGTGCTGAATGTGCTGTCATAGCTTGGAAAGCAAATGTAGTCAGGGCTCTGAGAAAATTGCTTTGTTACTTTGGTCCCGTGTTACTTTTGTCCCCGCTCTCCCCTACATTAAAAAACGGACATGGCCGTTTGTAAATTTCAGCTATTTTTAGCTGTACGAAACAGCTCGTTTTGCTGCTTGGTGTGTCTTACCATATTAATGTATTATTTTAATTATGAACACACATGGTTTGTAGCACAAACAGTTTTAATGTTTACTGCACATTGTTATTCTTCTCATTTTTTCCATATAGTGGATAATAAACAGGAAGTCTTGCACATAGGCTTACTTCCAAGTTAAAGAATAAGGTGGATAATGATTCAAGTAAAGTGTTGCCAAATATTCTTCTTTTTAAATATTGTAAGAGAACACAATGAGAAACATGGAACAGATAACACCATTTTAAATGGCCAATGCATCCATGTTTTTATTGTCTGCATTAACGTAACCTTAAAAGATGAAAATGTATAACAGTATTGTTGTATTGAATATTCTGGGCTACTGGTTGCAGAAGTTGAGGCCTGCTTAAATGTCACTCAGCATCAGTGGAGTTTAAACAGAATAAACACAGAAATTCACAACAAATGTTTGATCTGGCTCATTTCAGGAGGAGGAGGTCTTGATTTACAGTGTATGACAGAGAATATGACGGCACTAAGTCATTTCATGTATTCTCATCTCATCCCAGCAGACAGGAGGGGTCTTAAAATATCCTAGCCCATGAATATTTTACAGCAGCATACTCTCATCTATGATGACTTGCTCTGTATTTTTCTCTCTTATTCTTCCTGTCTTTGCCAGTTTTTCTGTGTATGGCGATAAAAAAGATGGAAAGGCACACAACTTAAGCAAACAAACCTGTATGACATTGTATATATTTCTAAAATGACTCATACTCCTCCTCTACACCTTTCTCAGCCCCAGTGTTTGTCTGAAAGGATATTGATAGTGTGCCTATCTTCTCAATGCAGACTCATCCATTCTTTCACAATGGAGCAACACAATCCATCAAGTCTAATACGATCCATTAAGAGGTGTGTTCTGCGTTTCTCTCCTCGCTGAGCTCTCAGATGCATATTAGAGCTGAAGTGGATGATGTTGTGCTGAGTGACCATTAGCAGTCAATGACTATTTTATTCTAGCAATTTCCACTTTGGCTGAAGCACTCTTTACTTTGTTCTGCTGTGTGCTATTTCTCTCCAAACTTGTGTTTCATGAAAGTTTTCTTTGTAAAAGGATTCTTACCTTTCAAATGTTGGGTGTCAGTGAGCTTTAATTAAATGAATACTTTCATTCAAGAAGGATGATTAATTGATCAAAAGTGACAGTAATTACATTTTATTTTACAAAAGATTCATATTTCAACTAAATGTTGTTCTTTAATCATTTCTGTTCATCATAGAATCACAGTATATTTGAGAAAAGTATGGCAGCTTGTTTTTACCACTGAAATGAAAAATGAAAAACAATGACTTTTTCTCTAAATTTCATGATGTAAATGCACAATGCTGATTTTTTTTTCCTAGAATTGTGGGATATAAAGTTGCAGTTGCAAGTCATAAAGCCAAGAAATAAAGATTATGTTACATGAACTCGCAATTCATGTCCTTGTAACTTGCAAATGCAAGTTTATATCTCACAATTCTTACACAATTCTTAGCAGCCATATCACCCTGCAGCCCAAGACTGGTTGCCCACTAAAGCTAAGCAGGGTTGAGCCTGGTCAGTACCTGGATGGGAGACCTCCTGAGAAAACTAGGGTGCTGCTGGAAGAGGTGTTAGTGAGGCCAACAGGGGGTGCTCATCCTGTGGTCTGTGTGGGTCCTAATGCCCCAGTGTAGTGATGGGGATACTATACTGTCAAAAGAGCACCGTCCTTCGGATGAGACGTTAAACCGAGGTCCTGACTCTCTGTGGTCATTAAAAATCCCAGGATGTCTTTCGAAAAAGAGTAGGGGTGTAACCCCGGCATCCTGGTCAAATTTGCCCATTGGCCTCTGACCATCATGGCCTCCTAATCATCCCCATATTCTGATTGGCTTCATCACTTACATCTCCTCTCCACCAATAAGCTGGTGTGTGGTGGGCGTGCTGGCGCAATATGGCTGCCGTCGCATCATCCAGGTGGATGCTGCGCACTGGTGGTGGTTGAGGAGATTCCCCCTTCTATGTAAAGCGCTTTGAGTGCCCAGAAAAGCGCTATATAAATGTAAGGAATTATTATTATTACTTCTTAATTTTAAAGATTAACTCAGAATTGAAAGAAAAAATCAGAACTGCGAGAGGTAAACTCACAGTCGCAAGAAAAAAAGTTAGAATTGTGAGATAAAAAGCCAATTACCTTTTATTTATTTATTTTAATTCAGTGGCAGAAATGGAGATTTCTTTCAAAAACCTACCAACCCCCAAATTTGCAATATTAGTGTAGCAATCAGTCAAAAAAAAAAAAAAAAGAAAAAAAAAACATAGGGGGAATATAAGGGGAAAAAACATGCCTCCCATTTTCAATTGGTTAGACAAAAATTATATATTAATTACATTTATATATAATACATAAAAATGTATATTAAATACACAATTATTTATGAAAATCGATATAATCTATATAACTCTATATACATTATTTCCTAAATAAATGAATAATAAAAAAAAATAAAATAAAATATGGCAATTAGGTAAGAGAAGATTAAAACCAACATCGAAAATCAACATATATAGTTTACATATAGTCCACAGGACAAAAAAAAGGTGATATTATTAAAATAACCCCCTTTAAATCTTTGGGAATCCTTGGTTTCTTAATACTGTGTGTGGTTACCTGGATGATCTACATTTTTTCTACTATTTTTTTTTGTTTTGTGATTTTTTTTGTTTTTTGTTTTTTCATGAATCCTTTGTTTGTTCTAAACAGTTAAACTGAGCACTGTTCTTCAGAAAAAATCTCCAGGTCCTGCAGATTCTTCAGTTTTCCAGCATCTGTTGCATATTTGAACCCTCAAGACCCTCCAGAAGGAAACACAATGCATTAAGAGCCGGCGGGTGAAAACTTTTGAACTTTTCAGATATAAAATGTCCTTTTTATGTTAGTACAAATGCGCGAGTCTATGGCTACAAATTCATACACTATATATACACTATATATATTTTACAGATGCTCCTGATATTAATATGCTTACAGATGTTTTTCTTATGTTGTTTGTTTTTTAGTGATCTGATACCTGCACAACAGATGAATCGTGCTGTCTTTCAAACTGAGAGCGCTGTACTAACATCAGATGTTCAACTACATATACTAGTGTAAAAAAGTTCCTTGACTACTGATGATGAGTTTAGAGATATCAGGTATGATTTACTTTTTTCACTTGTTGAACAGAATTCAGAAAACAGTTTTCAGGTACTACACAAAGTCTGTTCACATCTCTGTGGTTAGATCAGGGTGCTCAATAGTGTGTATTTGACCTTCATTATGTATATTTTGATGATACTGTGTTGTAAATAAAATACAAACAATCTAAAACTCCATCCTTTGAATCTCTCATTGTTTCTTACCTGACAGTCACAGTCTCATTGATGGGCCATTAGGGAGGGCTCTTTGTCTCTCAGGTGTGAATTGCTAAATATTCATGGGTCATTGCCACTCCTTCACATATTCCCTTACAATCACAAAGCATGTCTAAGAAAATTTACATCAATATATTGTTTTCTCTGAACGAGTGAACGAGAAGATTTTCACATAATTTTTAGAAAAAACTCTAGCCTACCACATCCAGTTCTTGGTCACAAAGTCTTGTGAACAAATGTTCTATATGTGTTTCATGTGCCTCATTTCAGTGACTTAAAACATTTAGTTTTTCACTAACCAAGCATAAACATTGTTTTCTCAAAAACACAAACATGTACATTCATGTTGCTTACATATTATTGTAGCCCAGTTTGTGCTGATTACAGTGTAACCAGATTTTAGCCATGAATATGTTTTTAAGATACTGAAAAAAGCACAAATGTCAGGGCATGTCAAAACTTCTCCAGGGCCCCAAAACACCCTCAGACCCCAGAGGGTTAATAGCTGTGTTTGAGTCCCTCAGTTGTCCTCAGATGGATCTCAAAATCATACAGTCACTGATGGAAAGGGTTCAAATATGCAAAAAATGCTGGAAAACTGAAGAATCTGCAGGACTTGGAGGATTTTTTCTGAAGAACATCATACATTTTCCGTAAATGCATTACAAGATTTATGTCTAGCTTCATAAATTCAGTTAAATATTAATGAAACATGCTTCTAAATAAAGGCCAGGAAATATTATGCTGCTCTTTTTATATGTCTGATCCTGTATCTGGAAAACTAAATTTAAAAATAGCTTACATTTATAGATACAGCAAAGCTACATTTTGGATATAACTCCAAAACTGCAAACTATAAACAAAAATGAGAAGCTATGTGAAAAATTGTATATGTACAATTGATGGTAATTTAATACATTGTATTTCCATGTCCAACTAAAACATTTCTTTCATTCTATAGCTTTGGGTCATAGACAGAAATGAAGAGTAGTTTGTCTGAACTATCATTTACTCTTCTGCTGTGCTGGAGGTGAAAAGGGAGTAAGGCCAGAGCCTACATCAATTACCATCGACCCAAAGCTATACTGATCCCCTGTGGTCTCTGCACTTCCTCACCAGACTCAGAATAACCCTGCATTAGGGTCTGTGATATCTCATCACTTAAGGTTTCATGCAGGTTTTCTGTCTCCAGAGCTGCAGGTCCTCTAATATGGAGCCATGACCAAGACAGCATGCAGATGGACAGATTTTCTGGATGACCACAGCAGTGTTCACGGCACTATAGAGGGGTGTCATGCACCTGTTTTATTTAAGGGGGCGCTAGTGGTGGCCACTGACTGACTTGTCATTGTAGGCAAGATGAAGTTTTTTTCTTACAAAATAGTTTGAATGGCCGTAATATATCTAGCAGTGCCTCTTATAATGTACCCTACTGGGTCAGCACTCAACCAATCAACATGATGGTAATTTGCATATTTAAAACAACAGAGTGCAACTGAAACAACAGAGTGATTTACTCACCCTCAAGCCATCCTGTATGACTTTCTTCTTTCAGATGAATACAATCAGAGTTGTATTAAAAAATGTCCTGACTCTTCCAAGCTTTATAATGGGAGAGAATGGATGTTGAGATTGGGTTAATAAAGGCCTTCTGGAGGTGAATTGATGTGTTGTATTCACCAGGAGCTTGCTCCCACTACACCTCTGGAATGCCACCGCCACTCTGCTGCGCGGTGAGTTAGCAGCAAATTACACAGTTTATAAAGTTTTAAATATGGATATTTCTCTTACAAAGGCATCGTTCGAGGCCTTTATTAAACTTCCAGAGCCGTGTGGAGTGCGCGATAGGCAGGTGCACTTTGTTGGACTTCAAAGAATCTCAACGGCTATTCACTACCATTATAAAGCTTGGAAGGAGCCAGGTTGTTTTAGTAGAACTCTGAATGTATTCATCTGAAGGAAAGTCATATACACCTAAGATGGCTTGAGGGTGAGTAAATCATGGCATAATTTTCATTGTTTGTGAATTATCCCTTTTAGTTTAAATTTTAGTTTAAAAAACCTGACTATTATACTATATATATATATATATATATATACTTACATAGTCCACAAGATAAAATAATAGCTGAATTTATAAAAATGACCCTGTTCAAAAGTTTACATATGCTTGATTCTTAATACTGTGTTGTTATCTGAATGATCCACAACTGTGTTTTTTGTTTAGTGATAGTTGTTCATGAGTCCCTTGTTTGTCCTGAACAGTTAAACTGCTGCTGTTCTTCAGAAAAATCCTTCAGGTTCCACAAATTCTTTGGTTTTTCAGCATTTATGTGTGTTTGAACCCTTTCCAACAATGACTGTATGATTTTGAGATCCATCTTTTCACCCTGAGGACAACTGAGGGACTCATATGCAACTATAACAGAAGGTTCAAACGCTCACTGATGCTCCAGAAGGAAACACAATGCATTAAGAGCCGGGGGGTGAAAATTTGTAAATTTAACTTATTTTGTCCTCTGGGAAATATGTAAGTATCTTCTGTAACTTCTGAAGGGCAGTACTAAATGAAAAAAATATGATTTTCAGGCAAAATAAGGAAAATGTACACATCTTTATTCTCTTCAGAAGTTTTCAACCCCCCACAAAATGCTGAAAAACCAAAGAATTAAGCACACAGTATTAAGAATCAAGCGTATGTAAACTTTTGAACAGGGTAATTTTTTAAAATTCAATTATTATCTTCTCTTGTGGATTATATGTAAACATCTTTTATGTGAAATATCTTATTTAGGTCAGTACTAAATAAAAAAATAACATGCATTTTGTATGATCTCTCTTATTTTGGTAAAATAACATTTTGCAGATTCTGCAAGGTGTATGTAAACTTTTGACTTCAACGGTATATATATATATATTGCACTCTACATCTGTTGAAAGAATAGGGCTCATTAGCACCCCATGCCTAAAACAGTTCTGCATACAACCTTTTACATATTTCAAAGCTCCACTAATAACTTAAATTACGTATCATTAACATAAGTGGTGCTAGTGTGAAAAATTAAAATTGAAAAGAGGTGCAAGTAAAAAGTACTTAAGCTCTCAAGTGGTGAAATTACCAACTTTTCTTTTATGCCAAAAATCATTAGGATATTAAGTGAAGATCATGTTCCATGAAAATATTTTGTTAATTTCCTACCATAAATATATCAAAACTTAATTTTTGATTAGTAATGTGCATTGCTAAGAACTTCATTTGAACAACTTTAAATGTGACTTCCTCAATATTTTGATGTTTTTACACACTGTAAAAACAATTTGTGACAACTTAGATATTTGTGTTTGTTAAACTTAAAAGCTAAGTAACCCAGCTGCCTTAAAATTTTAAGTTGAATCAACTCAAATATCTAAGTTGTCACCTAGTACAACTTAACATTTCAAGTTGAATAAACCTTTTTTTTTTTGAGTTGACTGAACTTAAAATTTTAAGGCCGCCAGGTAACAAATTATTTTAAGCTGACTCAACAAATTTTTAGTTTTTTACAGTGCACCTTCAGATGACAGACATTCAAATAGTTGTATAATTGTACAAATATTGTCCTATCCTAATAAACCATACATCAGTGAAAAGCTTATTTATTCAGCTTTCAGATGATGTATAAATCTCAGTTTCACAAAATTGACCCTTATGAGGCCCAGGGTCACATATTACAAACTGTAATCGGTTATTTAATATATTTTGATATTATTATCCAGTGAGCTTTATTTTAAAGTTTTGTTTCAGTTTTAGTTATTTTAGTACTTAAACTTATTTCACATTGCTAATTTTTTAAGTTTTTTTTTTCATTTAAATTTTTCATTAAATATTTCTATTTATTGCAGTTTTCAGTTAATAAAAAATCTTTTAAAGGTTCCAGTTTTAGTTGACAGCAACATCTCTGACTGTCATTAATTATGATCAAGTCATCTCTTACACATCCAGTGACCTCACTCCTCCCTTCTGTAGGGTTCTAGCCGCTTTCTTTGCTCAGCTAATGAGGAACAGAAGATGATGAATTGCTATTAGCAAGATGTTAGGAAACTACCTGCTCTCACAGACTCTGCTTCCCTGTGTGCCGCTGTACATTCATCTAGCTGTAAGGCTGCAGATCCCAGCGGACTCTTCCCAGCACTTCCCTGTCCTACTTTCACTGGCCAAGCGCAAGTAGTTACCGAACAGGGGTGGAACAGCAGTCGGGGTCAGTCAGTGAATGCGTCTCTATGGGACAACCAGTGGTAAATTAGCTTGTGCTATTAGCATACGGTTT
>VONZ01001643.1:0-113978 GCA_012976165.1 Labeo catla
GGCCCCACCTGCCTAAAGGGGTTTAAAGTGGGCTTGCACCAGGATTCACCCGTGAATGCCCATATGGGCTTAAAGTGGGCTCTGTAAGGATCTTATGTTGGTCCTAACTGGGCAATTCATGCAAGGCCTATCTAAGCCCAACCATGCCAAATGGTTTAAGGAAACAATCTAAGAAAAATTAATAAATACAAGACACTTGATGCTTTGGACTGCAAGAAATATATTAAATTGAACAACAAAAATTATCTTTAAAAAAACAATGTCACAACATACAGGTAAACTAAAAAATATATTTAAAAAAAAATCTCTGAAAAAAAAAACTCAAAATACACTCATGATATATGACATTGAACAACAAACATAATCTTTAACAATTTAAATTTTACAACATACCGGTAAATAAATCAAAAATATATACAGTACAGACCAAAAGTTTGGACACACCTTCTCACACTTTCAAAGTTTTCCCAATTTTTTGGACTGACTGACCTTCATTTCTTAAAGTAATGATGGCCACTCGTTTTTCTTTACTTAGCTGCTTTTTTCTTGCCATAATACAAATTCTAACAGTCTATTCAGTAGGACTATCAGCTGTGTATCCACCTGACTTCTGCACAACACAACTGATGGTCCCAACCCCATTTATAAGGCAAGAAATCCCACTTATTAAACCTGACAGGGCACACCTGTGAAGTGAAAACCATTTCAGGTGACTACCTCTTGAAGCTCATCCAGAGAATGCCAAGAGTGTGCAAAGCAGTAATCAAAGCAAAAGGTGGCTACTTTGAAGAACCTAGAATATGACATATTTTCAGTTGTTTCACACTTTTTTGTTATGTATATAATTCCACATGTGTTAATTCATAGTTTTGATGCCTTCAGTGTGAATCTACAATTTTCATAGTCATGAAAATAAAGAAAACTCTTTGAATGAGTGAATGAGAAGGTGTATCCAAACTTTTGGTCTGTACTGTATTTTTTTAAAATCTCTGGAAAAAAAGAAAACAAAACATCTCTCCAAAAAATACATCCAAATACACTCATGGCGTTTGTGTTGTTGATGCTCTTTTTTTCTCTTAGGGCTCTTGCAGCCCCCCCACCCCCAACGGACACGAGGCCCAGCCAATGCCGAGGAGGACCAGGCGCCCTAGCCACACACCCGGAGGCCCCGGCAGCACCCCCCGACCCCCCACCCCACCAAACCCATGCCCACTTGGCCCATAAATATGCCATTCAAGACCCATGTATGTGTTCCCAGATCAAACCCATGCCCACTTGGCCCATAAAATATGCCATTCAAGACCCATATATGCTCCTAGATCAAACCCATGCCTACTTGGCCCATAAATATCCCATTCAAGACCCATGTATGTGTTCCCAGATCAAACCCATGCCCACTTCCCATAAATATGCCATGCAGGACCCATATATGTGTTCCCAGATCAAACCCATGCCCACTTGGCCCATAAATATCCCATTCAAGACCCATGTATGTGTTCCCAGATCAAACCCATGCCCACTTGGCCCATAAATATGCCATTCAAGACCCATATATGTGTTCCCAGATCAAATCCATGCGCCCTAGCCCTAGGGGGCCCATGTAATCAGCTCATATGGGCTTCCTATGTGGGACTCATACTACAAAACCTACATGGGACCCGCTGATTTCACTCAGCCAAAGCCCATGCCCACACAGTTCCCATGGAACCCGTAGTTAACCCATCTGGGCCCCACAGGTCATTGCTGGCTGGGTAAGGAGAGATCACTGACTACAGGTTAAAACTGTCTGAACTGTTCTCAGTTCTCCCACTTCTTCATAATTGTGTCACTAAACAACAACTATATAGCAGGACTAAACCCTCAACTGATCAGATCAGAGGAAGTGAACAAACACAGGAAGAGCTGATAGTATTTAAAGAAAGAGTTGTGAGCATATAATGAAGAGGAAGACTGACAGAAAGAGAAAATGGCTGATAAGTGTCATTTGTGTCTGCTGGGACTGATCATTCTCTCTTCACTTCTCACAGGTAAACAAATCTCTGTTTTCTCATCCACATTTATTGTGATTTGTCTGGAAAAGAGTTAATTTATGTTTTATTTATTGATATAAATCAATACATCAATACAAGTTGAGACTGTCGTGTAATTTGTATCGTATTCGTTTTCTCAGAAGCATCTTCATGAGTTCACTGTGATCAGTCTGTATCCAGATACAGTCCAGGTAAGAAACTCTGTTGAAGGGATAAATTGGGTTAGTCTGAGTTTGATTTAGCATGAACACTTAATGTGGCTTGTAATTATTTCAGTTCTTCTGAATGTCATTATAAATGACTAATGCTGAAACAAATGCACAGTCCTGCTGTCCTGATGTTTGTCAAGTGTCCAGCAGGTGGCGTCAGATCTCAATTCCAGAGAACTACTGTGGGTTTTGGCTTATTATTAACTTTCATATACATTTTAATTGTCATTTGTTGTGTAACATAAAGTTTACGAGTACACCCTGCAGCCCAAGACTGGTTGTCCACTGAAGTTAAGCAGGGCTGAGTCTGGTCAGTACCTGGATGGGAGACCTCCTGGGAAAACTAGGTTGGTGTTGTTAGAGGTGTTAGTGAGGTGCTTGTGCTGTGGTCTATGTGGGTGTTAATGCCCCAGTGTAGTGACAGGGACACTATACTGTAAAAAGCACCGTCTTTCAGATGAGACGTTAAACCAAGGTCCTGACTCTCTGTGGTCATTAAAAAAATCCCATGGCACTTCTCATAAAGAGTATAGGGGTGTATCCCCGGTGTCCTGGTCAAATTCCCTCCTCTGGCCTTTGTCAATCATGGCATCCTAATAACCCCCATTCATTGAATTGGTTCTATCTCTCTCTCCTCTCCACCTGTAGCTGGTGTGTGGTGAGCACTGACGCCGCTGTCCTGTGGCTGCTCTTGGTAGATTGCGCTGGTCATTATGGAAATGGAAATCTGTCTGTGTCTGTGTTCTTCATTGTCAGTAAATTTTCTAAAGTATAATCTGTGCTTTTATAGAATTGTGCTTTAATGCTAATTTGCCCTGTTTAGTAAATCTGGCCCTAAATTTCATCATGCTAACCTATGTGGAAAATTTTAGGCTGTGTGACAACTAGCCCCGCTCTGCCCTAATGTGCTCACATACTGTAGATTTATTTAATTTAATAGAAATTTAATAGACATTGCATTCAACTGAATTTTGTTGTCAGTTGTTGTTTTTTAGGGGCAGTCGTGGCCTAATGTTAAGAGCATTGAACTTGTGACCCACAGGTCACATTGTCGGTGGGGGAGTGAATGACCAGCGTCTCTTCCACCCTCAATACCACGACTGAGGTGAAACCTTTGAGCAAAACACTGAACCCCCAACTGCTGTGTTCACAGTGTGCGTGTGTGTGTGCGCGCGTGTGCGTGTGTGCACCTGGTATTCATCACGTTATGGGGACCAAATGTCCCCACAAGGATAGGAATACCAGTAAATTTTGACCTTGTGGGGACATTTGTGAGGTCCCCATGAGGAAACAGGCTTATAAATCATGCAGAATTAGTTTTTTTTGAGAAAGTAAAAGTGTGCACAGTCTCCTGTGAGGGCTAGGTTTAGGTGTAGGGTGATAGAAAATACGGTTTGTACAGTATAAAAACCATTACGCCTATGGAATGTCCCCATAAAACATGTAAACACAACGTGTGTGTGTGTGTGTGTGTGTGTGTGTGTGTGCACTTGGATGGGATCGATGCAGAACACAATACAGAGTATGGGACAACACACTTGGCTACAAGTCATGTCACTTTCACTTTCGTAATTAAACCTGGATTAAAATTCTGTAAAAAGACTGAGCGTAGGCCACTGTTAACTGAAGAGAGTTTAATGACACACAGCAGCTCACTTACAGTAAAAAGAGGAGATGTCATTTCACACCCATCAGTCTAATCTGGGTTCAGAGATGATCTCTGCTCTACTGCAGTTAAACTGAGTCTCACATGTTTCCAAACCTCAACAGTGAGATCACAGCTCTGAAACACTGCTTAAGGAATAATTGATGACAGACATGTTTCACTGTTTGTTTTTCTGTAGCTGTTGGTAATCTATGAAAAGATAGATCTAGTTTCTTGTGTATTTGTGCAGTCAGTCACACAACAGCTCTTTCCTCTTTTAAACATGTTTCTAGTGATTTCACAGCATTCAAGCTGAACTCTAATGATGTCACTCAGTATTTCTGTCACTCAGTGAGTGAAACCGCAGTGACTCCGCCCACTGTGACATCATGTGCTTCTGTTCACACTCGACTGACAAACATTCACAAACATTCAGCAGCGCTTTGATCTGCTTTAGACTCGATCTATCAATCTATATCTATCTACCTGTCTATCTATCTGAAATTCTGCCATTGTTAACAGAAAAGATGGAGTTTATTGGCAGCTCACTTAAATAAAAAGTGGTAGCATATATTTTATTTGATTAACATAAATGTTTATGTCTAAGAAATTCTAGGCTACAAAGGCCTAACATAAACCATGGTCCATAGAAGATAATCCGTTATCTCAGATATCATAATCTAAATAATCTAAATATCTCAGTATGTTTTTTATTTTAATTGTAGGGTCATATAACTGCATTCTATAGGCTCCATCACACAGTGAGTTTTTCTCCTGCATCATGTTCATCACCAATCAACTGTATGAATATATAAGATGACCTATACAGGTTAAATGTGTTCATCATTTTCATAACTAACTTATTAAATCAATGTGTTAATTTGACATCACTAGTTAAATCATGCAACCAACTAACAGATGACTCTTTGTATCATTAAAGGTCTTATGGAATTAAAACAAAATGTAATACAATTCAAATTAATGTTAGTAACTACTTTGTTTGGTTAATTGAGTTAAAACTAGGTTTAATTTATGTTTCTTAAACAGACTGAAGTAATGTCATTGTTAGCAGCTCATTTGAAGAGAAAAGAGGAAGTGTCATTTCACAAACCTTCAGTCTATTCTGGGTTCAGAGATGATCTCTGCTCTACTGCGGTTAAACTCAACAGTGAGATCACTGCTCTGAAACACGACAACTGCTATAATTAATATGATATTGTAGTTTCAAAAGTGTAGAATGACAAATTTCAGCATTATAAGAAAGACTTGACTCTGAAATAGATGCAAAAGATCACTGTAAAACTTCATAAAGAGAGTTTGACTAAATGATGATTTCATAATCACTATTATCATAAACATTTGCAGAAATACAACAAACTACTTATATTCCTTGTGATTTAATTTCCTTTTTTATGTAAATGCATCTTTGAAAACAGCAATCATGAGTGTCGTGGTTCAGGTGAGATTCAGAGCAAATATCAGCAGTAACAGTGTGAAGATCAGTCAGAATATGATGCTGATTCAACACTCGTCCATCATGCAGTGATATAGTGTCAGTCAAATAAACACTCAGCCAATCAGATCAGAGGAAGTGAACAAACACAGGAAGAGCTGATAGTATTTAAAGAAAGAGTTGTGAGCATATAATGAAGAGGAAGACTGACAGAAAGAGAAAATGGCTGATAAGTGTCATTTGTGTCTGCTGGGACTGATCATTCTCTCTTCACTTCTCACAGGTAAACAAATCTCTGTTTTCTCTACAAGACATTTAGTTTAATTAGTCTGGGAAAGAGTTCATTTCAACATGATCAGTTTATTCTCGTGTTACATAAAGAACATACTGGATTATTACTGATGCACTAAAACTAGACAGATTCACACTCAAACATCTGATGCTGAATTATTTTCATATTAAGAGTGTGTTTGTGATTTCAACAGCTCTCTGATAAAGAAGAAAATAGTTTATTTTGTTTTGAATCTTGTCATTTTTATGCTGGTATGTATGTATGTATGTATGTATTTATTTATTTATTTATTTATTTATATTAAGATATCAAACATACATGTGTTTCAGGCACCAGTGGAGTGGATGATGCTCATGCGTTCATCAGTTCTGGTGAAAATGTCCGTCTGCCCTGTAATAATCATCTTCATAACTGCACATCAACTACATGGAACTATGACAGACATTCAAAAGCAGTTGAACTGATTGGTTTAGGGAGAAAGAGGAAAGACACAGAGAGACATGAGAGACTGAGTCTGGGGTCAAACTGCTCTCTGAACATCAAGAACATCATAAAAGAAGATTATGGATTTTACACCTGCCGACAATATGTGAATGACAAACAACAAGGAGCTGATGCTCGTGTTTATCTGCATGTTCTTCATGGTAATTTTATGATTATATGATCAATTTAAAAAGTGCAAATTGTTAATTTAAACTCCCATGATGACTGAAAAGTGTGTGATTTGTGTTATTTTGTGTTTCAGTCTCTTCATCATCCTCACAGACTGAGATCAGTGCAGGCAGCTCTGTGACTCTCTACTGTCAGTTGTATTCATATTCATATACTGGAGTCTCTTGTGATGATTGGATCCGTTCTAAAGGAATTCAGCTGTTCTGGGTGAATCAGGCTGGTGTTAAACTGACAATATCAGACTCCAGATATCAGATATCAGCTCCAGGACACTGTATCATCACTCTGACTACAACACTCCTGAATGAAGATGACAACAGAGAGTGGAGATGTGAAGTTACTCACAGAAATCAAGTCAAGACCTCAGTCACATATACTGTCAAGAGTTCAGGTGAGAAAACAATCTCATCAATCATTTTAAATCATAATGTCAGTAACACTAAGGACTATTAGTATCATTGAAGCAGAACAAATGAAGGAACAAAAGCTTCTTTCAGTCTGACAGAAGAGAAACTCAAATCAAGTTTAACTGTCCAAGAAGTGCTGCTGTAAATAATGAAGAAATTAAAACTTCACAGCAAAAACTAACATTTTATATAATGTGATCATCAAAGTTAAAATATAATTGTCATATTCTACAGTGATTCATCTGAACTAACATTCATCCTTTACAGCTCAATATAAAACAACGACAGCAGTGATTCCAGTCCACATCACAAAATCAACTACAACGACAGCAGTAACTTCTACACGAGGTACAGTCAAAAAAAAAAAAAATAAAATAAAATAATAATAATCATGAGTTGTCAGTTTTACTGAATCCTCTCTTGTCTGTGTTATTTAACAAATGCACATAATCACTTAAGTAAAATCAAAAGAGTTGAAATAAAGTGATGAAAATTAAGTGTTATATTATGCATTTTGACTGAAGGTAAATGTGTTTGTGTTTAATGTTCAAATGTTGTTTCTGGTGTTTTGAGGAGTTTGTGTTGTTGAAGTTTTGTGGTTTTCATTGTGCTGAAGGGTGGAGCTCGTGGTTTGGTTGTAGATGATGACGATGGTGTTTGTTGTTTAATGCAGTGAACATGGAAGTGCTGATGTTAATGCAATGATAAACAGTGTTTTATTTGTTCACTGCATATGATCTGTTAGCTGCAGATTTGAACTAAAGTCAGTATGATTAGCTGGTTTTGTGATTGTAAACTGTATACAAAGAGCATCAGTCTGAAAAAAAAAAAAGTCCTACTAAAACTAAATATTTCATTTTAATTATAACATAAAGTGCTGGGTTATTTTTCCACCCAAACGCTGGGTTGAGTCGGTTGGTTGATATGCTGGTGTGACGGTCTTGCCTGGGTGGCGTCTCTGTACAATGGAGACAGCGTGTGTGAATAGGGTTTCACGGATTTTTTAAAGAGAATAAACCACCCACAGCAAGGCTTCATTAACTCTGCTCTGTTTATTTTAAAACGGTTCTCTTTTTTTTTTTGATTGTCACTTTTTTCATTTCGTTTCATATGTAAATATTAACAGATTCAACATAGCTGAGACACACTTTCAATTAAACATTTAACACATTTAACATACCTGTACAATGGAGACAGCGTGTGTGAATAGGGTTTCACAGATTTTTTAAAGAGAATAAACCACCTCCACATAAAACACAAGGGAACACACAAATTGATCACAATCAAGTCTCGTAACATATAAACACATTATATCTCAATACTAAGTAACTCACTCGACGCCAAACGCGACTTAACAGAGTCCCAACATATTCATAGAAAGTTTCAGTGACAATAAAGCAAATATTTGTGTGTTTTGGACACTTATATATGGTATTTCTCAGATCGCGGAAAACGTGCAACTTACCCACAGCAATACTTCATTAACTCTGCTGTGGGCGGTCCCTACTCCACACGCTAAATTACACACGCACCACACAGATGGCGCTGTCCCCATTTATGTAATAATTTAACATCTTTTCACTCCGTTACACTGGGTTGTTGTTTTTTTCCAGTGTTGGGTAGTTTTTGTGTTACAGTCATTAGTGTCTTGGTCAATCTCACTGACCGCCGAAACTATACACCCCTCCCCCTCCCTCCAACGAAACAACCCAACACAGACTTACTTCAGCTGTTGAGTTACGGTCAGAGCACAGGCTTTTTTCATCCTCTACAGGAGAGAGCGGTTCTCATCGCCGCCTGATTGGTGCACTTCTTCAGAGAAATAAAGGTTTGTAAACATTTTATTTCATTTATAAACTCTTTACTGTGCTATAAATGATATTATTGTAGGCAACACAACATACAAGAATGAGATTTCAGTCTGTTGAATGAGTTTCACATGATGGAAATGTCATTTTTCTTGCATAATATAACATAGTTTTATTCATTATAACACTGAATGTAATTTATGTTGTTGTTAAAGTATGTTCTCTAATGTCAGTACTGTTTGTTTATGGGCAGGTTATGGAGTCAGTCACAACATCTTTCAACTATGAGTCAAACATGAGGCGACGGCCTGACATTCACAGTTCCCCCGGTGAACAGCAGCCCATCACGACTCGGATTACAGAGAACAGTTGAACACACTTCAATTAAAATGTTTAAACGTTACATTGAATTAAATATGTTTTTGTTTTTGTTAAACAAATTGAATGTATGTAATATTGTAATCTATGCTGTATTCACTCAAATAAATTCAATTTGTCTTATATTTTTGTCCATGGCTGTTATTGTCCTTATTATTAAATGTTCACCTTTTGATTATTGTTGTGGTCTCTAGTAATTTTGTGTTTGATTTTTAATTTCTGGCCCCTGTTAATGCTTTTTAGAGTGTAAAATTATATTTCGTGTTATACTATTATATAGACTATTTGCATTTAGTTTAAATAGACACTCCCATTTTCTTTCAGGCAGCAGATATTTACACTAAGTGCGATCATCAATTAGATGTTATTTACACTAAGTGCAAATAGCTATAGATTGTATTTGCACTATGTTAAAACAGCAGGATTTTCTATTTATTCTACTTATTGCAAATAGTGGCAATATCTGCACCTCAGTATTGTAGTACATTATAAAACAGTATGCAGTAATAACTTATAGAGTGTAAAATTTAATTTTAATTCAGATTATTAAATGGGAAAATAAAGCCTTCCCTACTTCTATTCTAACCCTACCTGATACTTTATATTCCACCTTTTGATTATTTTCTTCATTTTTATATATATATAAAAAAAACATAATAATTATAATAATGCTTTTCTGATGTGATATGAAATTTGAAAAGGGAGAAAAAAAGTTTGCCAAAAGGGGAAATTGAACCCTGGTTGATCGTGTCAAAAGAAGCATCGCATACACTTTACCATCTGTGTCATTGACACTTGTTGATTAATAACTGTCTTTTGTAATGTTGTCAATATCAATCACATGTTGTTGGGTGGAGTTTAGTGTTATAGTGTTTTAGTTATAACAAAAAAGCAAATTACCAACACTATGGAACAAAATGAAAAATTAAATAAACATTTAAGTTTTTCAGCTTCATGTAACGTGTAGTAAGAAATGCAACATACATTGTTTGTTTATATACCTATATACAGAGTAAAACTAAAACACTGCATAGTCTTCACTGTATGAATCAAATGTGAATTGATTCTTATTAAAGATCCAAAAGTGATTCAGTCAAGAGCAGTGAGTGATTTTCTTTGCTGACTGCACATTTATTTAACACATAACTGACTGGGTTTACATGTTTACATCACACTACAGGCTTTTTAATGTAATTATGCGTTTATTTGACCATTCAAGTACAATAAGAAACAAAAGAGATCAAAATTCATGATTGTGTGCCGTTTGAGAGAGACGTGTTCTGCACGCGCTTCAGCTGTGTGTCAGTCAGCACGAGCCTCAGATTGAGTTCCTCATTACGCTTAATAACTCTAATTAACATCTAACACATCACACACTTTATAATCTCATTCATTAAAGAGGAGGTCATATGGCATTTTAAATTTTTTTTTTTTTTTTCTGCAGTTTGTAATGTAGCTCTCCTTCAGTGAGTTCAATGAGTTGAATCTGAATCGTTTTGAGTCGTCAGTTGATGAACACTCTGACGAGGTGATTTTTCCACTAGTTAGTGTGTTTACATTGTGTCCAGAAGACGCTGTGTTCTGCACTGTTTTTTTTTTCTTTGTTGAAAGATGATGATGTGGAAAATCTGTGGTTAATTTCTTTTTTTCATGATACCACAGCAATACAGTTTGAACATTTTGTTGTGTGCTGTCATTTTACCGAGGTCTGCTTCTCTAATCTTGACGAGTTCAACATGAGAATCAATAAATGCTCGTCCATTAAAGATAAACAAGTGTCTACAGTTTACAGTTTAGCAGCTAAACTTTAGCTATGGGCTCAATTTGCTTCCATTGTATACGGAAAGACCAATCACAATTGACTTGGCCAGCTGACCAATCAGAGCAGAGTAGGTTTATGGAGGGGAGGGGCTTATAGATATTAAGATCAGAACTTAAAAATTGCAAAATAACTCCCAGCACTGTAACCCCTCTCTTCCAAACAACTGTCACTGTAAACACTGATAATGAAACACAAAATGCATGTCATAATCATCAAGTATGAAAATATGGTTTTAATGTTCTGCACTATTATGATGTATCTGAATGTTCATCTTCTGCAGCTCCAGTCACTTCAACACTGATTCCAGTCAGCAGATCAAACTCTGAGACGACTTCAAGACAAACTACAGCAGCAGCTCCTGCACAAGGTTCATCATCACTGACACACATCAGCAGTTTTTCTCACAAACTGGTTTAATCATCATGTCAGATCTGTCAGATTATGAGTCATGAACATAATGTTTTATTGTCTGATGTAACTCTCAAAATAATCATAACTAGTGACATCCTGATATGATTATATATTTAAAGGGGTCTTTGGATGCAAAGTTCACTTTTCCATGTTGTTTGAACATTAATGTGTGTTGTCAGTGTATGTACACATCTACCCTACAATGATAAAAATCTATGCAGTTGTTTTTAATTAATCTGTAAAAATAATATCCCCTATTTTAAATTGAGCACATCTATGTGTGGCATCACACTGACAGAGGCCGCTCACATGATAGTTGATTGACATGAGCGTCTTGTCCCAGACCCGCCTTAAATCAGCTGTAACAGTTCGACCTCCACTGTTTTGATGCTGGAGCAAGGATGTAAGTTAGACAAGAATATCTCAGATTGAGTGATTGAGGTGTTGTGTTGCTGGATGTAATAATGAACATAGTGGTCGTCATTTACTCCTGACATCTGAGCTGATGAAGATGCAGTAGATTACATTTGTTTGTGAAGGGAATGCGCCTCCTAATCTACATAAATGCGTCTATGTTCGCATGAATCATTCGTGATCCAGCTCCAGCTTCACCTACAGCAGAAGTGAGTACAAGGGTTTTTATGAATCTCTGGAATCATCTTTCCTAATAACGTGCTAGTTAGCACCTTTCGCAGCTAAACGCGCTAAATGCGGCTAAAGTAAACAATCTCTCAGAGCAGCAGAGAGAAGAGAGGGGTGGGGCAAGCAGAGCTCATGTGCATTTAAAGGAAACATCCATCAGAATGGGTTGACTCATTTTGACAAAGTAAAAAGGGTGTTGTTTTACACTACCATTGAGAATTTTTAAACAAAGTATATTGTAGACTTTTCATTAAGACCCTAAAGAATCATATCAACTTGTGGAAAATGGGCATCCGATGACCCCTTTAACCGATCACACTTAGATTCTATTCATTGGCACTCACAGGTGCGTTTACATGGAGCAATCTGAAAAAAAAAAAAAAATCATTCTTTAAACAAACAAAATTTAAATTATTCCATGTAAACACTTTAAACAGATTACTTTGCGTCTACATCAAGCAGGACAGGTGTCACATCACAGTGGGGGGCATTCACATGCCGTGCCCCCCTGTCCATCCTCTCCCCTCTTTGCTAAACGTGACAGATTTCACAAACAAAAGTATGCGACTGCACACGATTGCAGAATTCACGCTTTGATTCATTGTTCAGCAACTCTTGGTAAGAAATTGTGTATTTATTCCATTCAAGTACAGTAAAAATGTCGGTCCTCTCACACTCACTCACGTTGCTTCGAGAGGGGCGGGAGCTCCAGAACGGCGTGGGCACTTCGAAATAGGGTGTGGCTTCCTCTCTTTGACAGACAGGCACATGACACGCATGCACAAATTTTCCCCCAATCTACTTCAGCACAAACTCCACCCCACAGCTGATTTTAAAGATTTTATTGGTTGTGTCAATCACAGTGTTGATTTCCTACACTATGCTACACAAATGCTGACCCCTAAACCTACCCCACACCTGACCCTAACCTTAACCAGTGAAACTGACTGCACGGCAGGATTAGCACTGAATAGTGCGGCAGATAAACAGTTAATAAAATTATGCGATATGAGATCATCGGGCCGTTCTGTAACTCCCCAACCGGACCTCACCGGAAAATTGTACCTTTTTAGTTACATCCAGAGTCTCTACCCCTTCCTACCCTGCAAATTTCAAGCCCCAGGACGCCCCCATTGCTTAAAACAAAGCGACGGAGTAAAACCTTTCCCCTGCGCTTCACTGGGACGACTCACGGGTGATTCCCGTTTATATCATTAACCACTGGGCTTTGGGGCTCTGCTCTCACTGAGCTTATTTATTTATATAGCATAGTTTATTTTATTTGAGATCAACTACAAACAATGTTTAATTTATTAAGTTTAATTTTGAAATGTAAGTCAATAACAATAGGCTGAAACCAGAGGCAATGGAGAAAGTTGCAGCTCATTTTCATGTAAGGGAACAACCCCCTGAAACAGCACTTTTTAGACCTATGTCTATGAAAAGAGTATTTTATAAAACTTGACACAAAATATATTTTTCTTGTATACCGAAGTCAATTATTGTTTTTTTGTTTTTTTTTCTTCGTTCAAAATAATATTGTTTGTGCCAAGCTTTATATAATAGTTTTCATAGACATAAAAAATATTGTTTAGTGCAAGTTATTTATTTTTCACTGGCTAAAATTATAAAATACAGACGTGAACCATTACCCTATTTTTTTAATTGGTTGAGTGAAAACATTTTTTCTACATCAGTTGTTTTAGTATTCCAATTTGTTAAACTATAAAATTAAGAAAAAACAAAACAAATAAAGCGATATGCAATATTCTGTTTTATTTTAATTAAATTCGAAATGTTAATTTAAAAACACAACAAAACATGATTTTTTTCTGAAACATTTCCACATAAAACATGAAAACACTATTTTAACAAACTCTTTATGGTTTTATTCCACTCTCAGTTCACAAAGTACAGTACTGAATTTCAGGTGCTAACTCACCTTTTCTGAGGTTGAGCATTACCTGCTGAATAAAATATAAAGTGCTTTTCTTACACCTAGTCCAGGTGCAGGGCATAAATCAGTCTGAAAACAATGGACACAGAAGGCCTGAGATCGGTCAGTCCATCCATTACACAATTTTCTTCCAAGATGATTTTTACTCAAGATGGGTTTTGAGCTGCTGACTTTCTTGATCAACGCTGAGGATTCGTACTGGAATCTGTCTTGCCAGCTGCATCATAATAGAGGAAGAATCAGATTGACAAAGACATCATCAAGTCAGTTAGATAATGCTGTTGTCAAATACTCAAAATCATATGCTGCGTTCGCACCATGTTCTACTTGGAGCTGTTCATGTCCTTGTACCAGGAAGTGTGTGTTTCTATGGCTATCAATGCCTAAATTCATCTGCAGCAGTCAGAGGTCATGTGGTACAAATAGAAGCTCTCAGAAAATTCCCAGTTTACAGATGGTAATTATGAGTTCTACATGGACATGAACGCTTTTCCCAAGTTAGAATCTTGTAATTATGGCGATTACAACATGGGATGAATGCACTTACATACCTGCTTTACTGTAAAAAGAGCTGGCCTTTGAATTATCATGTGGGTGATGTCAGGCTTGTCACTGACAACTTTTCTGTGAAGAGCAAAAGTTCGTAAAAGAGCAAGTTAGTCTTTATAAGGGCATCTGACTTAATGGTTTGCATTTAATTGTGCCGTGTGCTAGTCAATAAAGTGATCATCCTCAGAGTCAGAACAGGAGGCTGTTTCATAAAAGACGCTAAGAAAAGCAGGGATAAAAGTCCAAAACCTGACTTGAAATAACCTAACAAATCGATTGGGACTAAAGTGGTTTCATAAAAAAATTAAAGTTCACGCAATCTCACTAAATTGATCCAGATTCAGTGAGTCAGAATAATGTCAGCCCTTATGTCGATCATAGACAACATCGATACACCATGGCAAACAGCGAATATATTTGTGTTGTTTAATGCATTTAAGATGTTGTGTTTTCCCCAGTGCATAGCGGACATGACACACAATACATTGAATACAGTCGGTTGTAGCCTATATTTTTATTTATTGGATTTATTTAAGTTGCATTTTTTGTGTACTTTTATTTTTAGACTGGTAATAAAGTCAAATAATCGTATGTGAGAGACGAAGGGTTTACCTTAGCCTGACAGTTAGCCTGCTCTGGACCAGGTTAGTTTTCCAGCATAAATTGCCAGAGTTACTGAGCTTGAGCTGTGGTAAATTTGCTTTCTGAAACCAAATCAAGTGACATTAAGTCAGACTAACTGAAATAAGCCTGGCTTATTTGGTAAACCTGTTTTATGAAACAGCCCCCAGGTCTCAGTTAATCCACAACATACAGCTGATCTGGAGTTTTGGTATGAAGGTGGCATAAGTATACAGTTTTTGTGATTTAAATGTATGCACATGTCTGATGTAAACAAGGAAATTGTTCTGTTCTTGTATAAGTTCTATGTTTGAACATAGAGACAGGGTTTCACAGACAGGGCTTAGCTTAAGTCAGGACTAGGTCTTAGTTAAATTAGGATATTTAAATAACTTTTATAAAAATGCCTTAACTTTACTGATGTGCATCTTGAGACAAGACAATGGCACTGACATATTTTAAGATGCGTCAGTAAAAGATATTTTCAGCTAAGAAAATTACTTGAATATTTTTTTTTTTTTTTTTTTTAATTTAATAATTTTAGTGGGAAATAAACTAAACTATAAACTAAAGTTAGCTGTAGGCCACCTTACCATATACAGTTAACATTTACACATTTTCAGAGTTTTATTTTATTATCAAATAGTATTAAAATAAATTCATAATTTGTTGCTAAAATGCTTGAACATGCATTTTAGTCTGAGACTAGCCTTAAGCCTTGTCTGTGAAAATGGGGGTATAATGTTTAACACAGCTGTGCTCTCTTATAACAGTTATGTGGATCATACTTACACTTCCAAAACATCACTTCCATTTCTTGTTCCCTCCAAAACAAGACAGTCATTAAGAGGGCTCTCAGCCTAGATAGAACAGAAGTATATCAATCCGTTTTTGTATTTATACCATTAATTAACTTAAACATACTCTTTCAAACAATAGCCACGTCTCAAATAAACGTGGTAAATGATTGCACTCACCGTATTAACTCCACCATTGTCTCTCCTCTGCTGAAATCGCGGCTGCGGTATGAGTAAAATCAGTTTACACTCCTCACAAACAACTTCGAGTGAAAAAAAGGAATAGGGTTTGGCAACTGACGTCACTGCGCAGTGCATTCTGGGACGGGTCCGCCATATTGTGAGGCCACATCAGGCGAGACTTAAAACAACCAGTTACTACACGTTAAAATGTGTCGAAAACAATGTTGAAAAGTCGATTAAATGAACGAAATTTATTATACAGAGCAGTGTCCTGCACGTGGGCGGGTACCCAACAGGTGACCCGCTAAAATTGACAAAATGGGTGGAATAATATTTATGTGTCGGATGCGGATCAGACGGGTGACAGGCACGGGTATTTGCTCTTTGAACTCAATCCGGTACTGATACTCAGCTGCTCTTAAACGGTCCAGTGCTTGTGTTCATGCTCTGTTTGAAGACCGTTTAAAAGCCCTTTCACATGGCAAACGGTGGAATCGCTGCACGGCTGCTGCTTCCTCTCGTAGTGAAAGCGTTTTGCAGTCGAGCCAGTGCTCGGGACGCGGTCTCAGGGTGAACATAGTGGCAAAAAACAAGGTGATATTAGATTTTACTAAAAAAGAAATAAACAAAACAATAACGAAAATAGGATATCTGTTATTTGCTAGTTATCATTTTATGGGACAATAACTAGCGTAATTTTTATGTCAGATATTTTAATTCATTTATTAATCTCTGTTTTTGATTAATCATACAGCTTTGGGAATTCCATTATATTTTAAATGATCTTGATCATGTTTCAACACTCCAACATGAGCTCAGTTCTTTTGGTTAATAATAATCTGTCTGAGGGGTGCGGGTTTATCAAGCAGGACCCGTGCAGGACTCTGATACAGATACAAACTTCTACCGGACGCAAGAAACCGATCCGAATGAGGTGCCTGCAAAAAAAAAAAAAAAAAATTCTATTTGCATTTATAGTCTATTTGCATTTAGTTTAAATAGACACTCCTATTTTCTTTCAGGCAGCAAATATTTACACTAAGCGTGAACATCAATTAGATGTTATTTACACTAAGTGCAAATAGCTATAGATTGTATTTGCACTATGTTAAAACAGCAGGATTTTCTATTTATTCTACTTATTGCAAATAGTGGCAATATCTGCACCTCAGTATTGTAGTACATTATAAAACAGTATGCAGTAATAACTTATAGAGTGTAAAATGTAATTTTAATTCAGATTATTAAATGGATGCCACTGTATTGGGAAAATAAAGCCTTCCCTACACCTATTCTAACCCTACCTGATACTTTATTTTCAACTTGTTGATTATTTCCTTCATTTTTATTAAAAAATAATGTTTTTCTGATGTGATATGAAATTTGAAAAGGGAGAAAAAAAGTTTGCCAAAAGGCGAAATCGAACCCTGGTTGATTGCGTCAAAAGAAGCATCACATACACTTTACCATCTGTGTCATTGACACTTGTTGATTAATAACTGTCTTTTGTAATTTTGTCAATCTCAATCACACGTTGTTGGGTGGAGTTAGTGTAAACAGCCTCTGACAGCATTTTTATTATTGTAATTAAAAATTATTAAAAAAAAAGCAAATTACCAACACAATGGAGCAAAATTAAAAATTAAATAAACATTTACGTTTTTCAGCTTTATTGAACGTGTAGTAAGAAATGCAACATAAATTGCAAATATAATTATACACTAATTATAACTAAAACACTGCATAGTCTTCACTGTATGAATCAAATGTGAATCGATTCTTATTAAAGATTCAAAAGTGATTTAGTCAAGTGAGTGATTTTCTTTGTTGTCCCTTTAAGACCGACTGCACGTTTATTTAACACATAACCGACTGGGTTTACATGTTTACATCACACTACAGGCTTTTTAATGTAATTATGTGTTTATTTGACCATTCAAGTGCAATAAGACACAAAAGAGATCAAAATTCATGATTGTGTGCCGTTTGAGAGAGACGTGTTCTGCTTCAGCTGTGTGTCAGTCAGCATGAGCCTCAGATTGAGTTCTTCATTAGCTTAATAACTCTAATTAACATCTAACACATCCCACACTTTATAATCTCATTCATTAAAGAGGAGGTCATATGGGATTTCAAAAAATATTTTTTTTTCTGCAGCTTGTAACATAGTTATCCTTCAAAGTAAACAGTCTACAAAGTTGTTAATCAAAAAAGTGCACTGTTAATAAAGATATTGTCACTTCTCTAATCTTGACAAGTTCAACATGAGAATCAATAAATGCTAGTCCATTAAAGATAAACAAGTGTCTACAGTTTACAGTTTAGCAGCTAAACTTTAGCTGTGGGCTCGATTTGCTTCCATTGTATACGGAAAGACCAATCACAATAGACTTGGCCAGCTGACCAATCAGAGCAGAGTAGGCTTATGGAGGGGAGGGGCTTATAGACATTAAGCTCAGAACTGCTTCAAACGAATCGATTCGAAATCATTGCAAAATGATTCTAATATTAAATGTATATTATGAAAAAATTACAGTGTTTTCTGACCTTAGATTCATTTAAACCTGTTGTAGGGGAATCCAACACAATAGTAGGGCATTTTAAAATACCATATGACCTGCTCTTTAATGTTTTTTATCAATCTTAGGTGCATATAACTTAAAAATTGCAAAATAACCAGCCAACGCTGTAACCCCTCTCTTCCAAACAACTGTCACTGTAAACACTGATAATGAAACACAAAATGCATGTCATAATCATCAAGTATGAAAATATGGTTTTAATGTTCTGCACTATTATGATGTATCTGAACGTTCATCTTCTGCAGCTCCAGTCACTTCAACACTGATTCCAGTCAGCAGATCAAACTCTGAGACGACTTCAAGACAAACTACAGCAGCAGCTCCTGCACAAGGTTCATCATGACTGACACACATCAGCAGTTTTTCTCACAAACTGGTTTAATCATCATGTCAGATCTGTCAGATTATGAGTCATGAACATAATGTTTTACTGTCTGATGTAACTCTCAAAATAATCATAACTAGTGACGTCCTCATATGATTATTTATTTAAAGGGGTCTTTGGATGCAAAGTTCACTTTTCCATGTAGTTTGAACATTAATGTTTGTTGTCAGTGTATCTACTGTACAATGATAAAAAAAATCCATGCAGTTGTTTTTAATTAATCCGTAAAAATAATATCCCCTTTTTCAAATTGAGCACATCTATGTGTGGCGTCACACCGACAGAGGCCGCTCACATGATAGTAAAAATGCCGGTCCTCTCACACTCACTCATGTTGCTTTGAGAGGGATATAACTCCAGCCTGGAGATCTACAAATGGGGGCAGTAGCTCCAAAACAGGGTGGGCACTTCAAAATAGGGTGTGGCTTCCTCCCTTTGACAGACAGGCACGTGACACGCATGCGCAAATTTTTCCCCCAAACCACTTCAGCACAAACTCCGCCCCACAGCTGATTGTAAACATTTTATTGGTTGTGTCAATCACAGTGTTGATTTCCTACACTATGCTACACAAATGCTGACCCCTAAACCTACTCCACACCTGACCCTAACCTTAACCAGTGAAACTGACTGCACGGCAGGATTAGCACTGAATATTGTGGCAGATAAACAGTTAATAAAATTATGCGATATGAGATCGGCGGGCGGTTCTGTAACTCCCCAACTGGACCTCACTGGAAAATTTTACCTTTTTAGTTACAACCAGAGTCACTGCCCCCTCCTACCCTGCAAATGTCAAGCCCCGGGACGCCCCCGTTGCTTAAAACAAAGCGATGGAGTAAAACCTTTCCCCTGCGCTTCACTGGGATGACTCGCGGGTGATTCCTGTTTATATCATTAACCACTGGCCACGAGCTTTGGGGCTCTGCTCTCACTGAGCATATTTATTTATATAGTATAGTTTATTTTATTTGAGATTAACTACAAACAATGTTTAATTTATAAAGTTTAGTTTTAAAATGTAAGTCAATAACAATAGGCTGAAGCCAGAGCCAATGGGGAAAGTTGGGCGGGAAGTTGCAGCTCATTTTCATGTAAGGGAACAAACCCCTGAAACAGCACTTTTTAGACCCGCCCCAAAATTGATACTTTTCAACACAATAAATGATCTGTATTGTATTTGGATCTGAAACTTCACAGGCACATTCAGGAGAGCCATACCATTAATATTACATCTTGTAAAAAGTGGCATAATAGGTGTCCTTTAAGTAAAAGAAATGGCTTAATGCTGATTTTTCTATTTCCATTACAACAACACTGAATCCAGACACCGCACCAAGATCTCTGAATCAAGGTATGTATATTATCCTCATTTCAGACACTAAATTCACACTAGAATCAGTATCTAAATGTAGTGAATCCTCATGAATCCTCTGAATCTTTTTTTTTTTCATGATAAATACGGAAAATTATGCTCTTAAATTTACCATTTTATTTGTAGTTTGTTGTTTTTCTATATGTTGTTAAACACAGTAATGCTGAATGTGTGTCTCTGTATCGTCTCAGTGATTGTGATTGTTGTCGTCGCTTTATTCGCTGTTCTCCTTCCTGCTCTGATTCTTTGGCTGATTCGGAAAAAAAGAGCCGGTGAGTTTTTAGAGTTTCTCATATTCTGGTACAACAGACAAAAACATCTGACTTAGTATTTACAGATAAAATGAGTTCACACAAATAATGTTTGTATTCTGCAGCACTAGAATTCTGTTAGACTCTTTTAGAAATTGATTGGTTTGTGTGTTTGATCATAACTATTCTCACGACATTATTTTACAGGTGTCAGAAGAGCGACTGATGACTCTGTGGTGAGTTTTGTAGGTTGATCATGAGCTGTTAGTGTCCATGAGCTCCAAAGACGACTGACTCTGAAATATCACACTCTTATTAGTCACATCAGATCAGGACAAGTTACTGTATTTCTACTGGTTCTGCTCTAAAGCTCACAGATAGAAATAAATGTAATGGAATCAATGACACAATCAACATTTCTATTCATCCTGTGCCCAGTGAACAATATGATTCATCTTCAGTGATTTTGTGAATGTTTTCATATCTGTGTATATTTGACAGTTACTGTGGTAATTTTCCTGTCATGTTACAGTAGGATCTGTCATCATAACCTCATGTCTGTATAATAGATTTTCACTAAACCTGTAGGTTTTACACATACTTTACTTTAACATTTGCAGCTCCTGAGATAAATAATTAGTCTGTTTCACACAGTAGTGATGGATGAGCCTTTAATAACTTATTTTCATTGATGTTTAGGAGCAGACAGATGATGTGACTTATACTCAAGTTACTGTGAACAAGAAAAACCAAGACAAAAAGAACAAGGTGAGCAAACACTTCCTCAACATGACCTATATCAGTTTTATTATGTGCAGTTCTTCTAAATGTGTCTTGAATTGAGCTCAAACAACATGCTGTAATAGTTGTGTGTTAAAACAGTAACTGTGATGTTGATTCAGGTTCGCTGTGATGATAAAGTGACTTACGCTTCCATCAGAGGAACAGAAGCTGGAGCTCAGGAAAACTGCAGTCAAATTTATGCCTCTGTGAACAAGAACCATCACAAATCAGACAAATAATTATACAAAACCACATATTATATACTTGACTCCTAATGGTTTTGTTTGGTGCCATTATAAAAACTGTCAGTGTCTTTTAAATATTAGGAAACAAGCTCTTGTTTATTTGTAGTTATAGGTTGTTCTGGTCATTTTGTCATGTTATTTTGTACAGTAGCTGTCTGTGTGTCTTTATTATTAATTCAGGTTCTGCAGGCTTGCACAAAGTCTAAAAAATTCCCATTCACAGTCTTATTCTCTTAGATCATTGTCATTAAATCATCTAGAGCTGGTTGTTCAGAATGAATCTGCATGTGGATGTGGGCCACTTAAGGCAATGATACGGCACTGCTGGTCTTCTTATGGACCGTACAAAATAGTTGCAAGCCTGAAGGGGCCCTAATGTATCAAATCACATGTGGGTCTCTGTAGGCAAAGATGCGGTGTTGATGGCAATGTGTAATCTGAATGTGACCCTAAAGTGGTCCATGTGGTAAATAGTGAATATGGCCCAAATAGTGCCAACCAAATGTGGGCCACCTTTGGTGAAAATGTGGCATGATTGACAAAGGCTCATTGAGGTGTAAAATATATCCTAAAACATATCTGGGCCAGTTTTGGCAAAGAAAGGGCGTAGTCAGGACTCACTAATCAGTGTGTAAGCCTAACCTGTCCCACATTTGACATGGCAAATATGCCCCATATATTATAAAACAGATCAGGGCCAATTCTGGTTTGGATGTAGCATTTGACACTGGCTAACTGAGATGCAGTTGCAATATGGCTACTTTTAGTAGGATCATAGGATGTAACAGTTCACTGATACAGGCTGATCTGGATATGAGTCTTAAGAAGGCTACAGTACATAGCAATTATTTTTTGAATCATGCTTTTTTGATGCACCATTTCCTTTGTTGTGTTGATTGTATTATTCAGTTCAGGTGTGCCTAGGTAATTAACCTTGCTTTGTCTGAGTACTTATGTTCACTTTGATGTGATCACTTGTTGGATTTACCCTTGTTGGATTAAAGACTTATGATATATAACGTTTCATCTTCATTGTGTGCTCTTTAACACAGCATAACCGTGACACTTATAGATTTACGGTGTAGGTCGAGTCTGAGTGAGAATCAATTAGGTTCAAACTTGTGAAGAACTGTTTTTAAAGTCTTGGAATGTGACTATGAATATTGATCTGAGACATTTGCTTGTGTAAAACTTGGGTTGGGATGATTTTACCAAGTAGGACACATTTCTGGAACTTATTTGAACATTTAGGGAGGACATTTTTAAATTTATCTTTACAATATGTTGAGTGTTGTTTATGTATAACTCACTTAAGACTTAGTGTGGGCCAGATAATGTATATTTATGGTTTATTTGGTTTATTCATAATTAGCTAAAATATGGCTGTGCAGTGGCCTGCTTGTGGACCACTGTCAAAATGTCACTATTCCATGCAGCATGTGGACCACATGAGGAATGTGAGAAAGACCAGGGTTAGATTAAAAATGAACTGTGGTCCACATTAGGGCCAGTTTTGGTTTATTTGGTTGGAGCCAGATTTGGCTCAGAATTAAAATCAGTGTATTTGGGCTGTATTCAGTTTATTCATGGCTGGTATTGTGCCTTCCTTTGTCTTGCTTGGAGCCCTAATCTGGCAAACAGGAGTGAACAGGATTTCAGCTGTTGGATTGGATCAGATCTTGAAAATTCACAATAAGGATTGTGAATTTGGATTAGATCACAAAATCCAATCTTGGTTTTGATTGGGATCAAGTTGTCAGTTTGTGTTGTTCAAAACTTTTTAGTAGATTGTGATGCCTTTGACTCAAAAAATCAGGATTATACTGATCCCAGCAGAAGGATGCATTTCAGCAACAAAAATGAAGTAAAACTTTAAAACTGGTCCAAAAATACAACATTTGTTACCCATCTCATTTTTTTCCCACATCTGAAAAAGTGTGTATCTGAGTCTTTGTCATCCAATCCAATTTTGCTCTGAAAAACCATCAGAAAAGTATGATTACCTGATCCTGGATAGTAAAATGGGATTTCCAAATCCATGTCATTCTGATCCAGATTAAGTTTTTTGAACAACTGGCCTCTATTGTCTCAAGCAGTTAATTAATTGTCAGTTTGCACTAATTATGAGAATAGGCAAAAAACCATGAGGAAACGGGCTTATAAATCATGCAGAATGAGTTTTTTTTGAGAAAGTAAAAGTGTGCACAGTCTCCTGTGAGGGCTAGGTTTAGGTGTAGGGTGATAGAAAATACGGTTTGTACAGTATAAAAACCATTACGCCTATGGAATGTCCCCATAAAACATGTAAACCCAACGTGTGTGTGTGTGTGTGTGTGTGTGTTCACTATTCACTGCTGTGTGTGATTGGTTAAATGCAGAGCACAAGTTCCCAGTATCATCACTATACTTGGCCACACGTCACGTCACTTTACAGTATTTTGGGGGTGTTGATCTCACTGTTTGTAAACATGTTATTTCTGACTGTGAGAACTCGGTTTGTTTGACCGCACTGGTTACTAAAGAAGAGGAACTGACATCTTAACTCACGCAAAACTGATGATCTCTGAGCCCAGTTTGGACTGATGGGTGTGAATTCTCACACATTCGGGCGGCGTTCACACGACACCATTTTCAACTTAAAAAAAAAAAATCGTTCATGCATTTTTTTATGTCGTTCATTTACACGGTAAAAAAAAAAAAAGTTTGAAAGTGCACATTTTTGAAAACAAGGCTGATGTTTCTGTGTGAACTAAAATATATATATATATATATACTGTCACGGGGTGAAGAATCACTCGACAAGGCAGGCTTGGTGAAAACAAGGCCCCGGAGGGTGGATTTATTTACAGAGAAAATAAACAACGTGAAAGACGGTGAGCCGGTGCGTGGTGCTTGGGGTGGCTGGTGCTTTAGGTGCTCGGGGTTCAATCCTGGTGAAAGTGGTAGTCCGATCGTGCTCCAAACAAAAGTGGGCTGATCGGTCAGTCGCTGCTTTCTGGGGGAAGAACGAGAGAGAGAGCGGTTAGACCAGCGTTGCATTCGGCTCGAGACCAGAGTCTGAAAGTCTGCTTCAGCATGTGCTGCTTAAGTATGCTGTGGCTGACGAGGTGCAGCTGTGACCGATCAGCCGACGGTGAGTGCGTGCAGGTGCACGTGGTTGGTTGCCAGGGCGACGCTGATTCCTCTGTGGAAGCTCGTCACAATATATATATATATAAATAAACAGAAAAAAATGTGAAAACGACATTGTGTGCATACATAGTATGTGTTCAAACATCAACTACTGGCCTGACAAACATAATACAGCACATTTAATCATTTTTAGTCGTGGATCTGTGTGAACGGAGGTTGTTATGACAAAGTTGTCTGTGCACAAATCTTGGCATCACTAAATCATTATTTTCCTGTTCATATCTGTAATGCACTAAATAAAGTGTGACCTGACCTTTGTTAGTTTGTGTGTTGTATTCATACTCTTTGTGTAAACTTTTGTCTGGTTTTAATTGATCATGGTGGCTGTGGACCGAACACTTCGTGTGACATTACATGTTTCCTGTAGTATTTCCAGAGCTGTGATCTCACTGTTGAGGTTTGGAAACATGTTACTGTGATCATCTCTGAACCCACATTAGACTGATGGGTGTGAATCTGGACACTCATGCTGCTCTTTATGAGACTGTCTGTCTGAACACAGGAAAGAAAGACTGACAAAAAGAGAAAATGGCTGATAAGTGTCATTTGTGTCTGCTGGGACTGATCATTCTCTCTTCACTTCTCACAGGTAAACACATTTCTACCTGCTCTTTAAAGAGTTCAATATAAATATACACACAGATAAATGTTTTATTAGAGTTGGTCTGGTGTTGAGATTGTGAATGAGTTACTCTGTTCAGGTTTTATTCTTCCTGACATTCACGTTCTGATCTCGGAGTCACATTTAGAAATACTGTTTTATTCCTGAATGCACTGACATCTTACACTGAGAATAACCTGCTGACACATAAATATATTTATTTAATATATATCATAATAATCACTCAAATGTTCTTGTGTTTCAGGTACCAGTGGAGTGGATGATGCTCATGTGTTCATCAGTTCTGGTGAAAATGTCCGTCTGCCCTGTAATAATCATCTTCCTGACTGCAAATCAACTACATGGACCTATAACAGACATTCAGCAGCAGTTGAACTGATTGGTTTAGGGATGAAGAACAAAAACACAGAGAGACATGAGAGACTGAGTCTGGGGTCTGACTGCTCTCTGAACATCACAAACATCACAAAAGAAGATTATGGACTTTACAGCTGCCGACAATATGTGAATGACAAACAACAAGGAACTGATGCACTTGTTTTTCTTCATGTTCTTCATGGTAATTTTATGATTATGTGGTCAATTTAAAAAGGGTAAATTGTTTATTTAATCTCCCATGATGATTGAAGAGTGTGTGATTTGTGTGTTATTTTGTGTTTCAGTCTCTTCATCATCCTCACAGACTGAGATCAGTGCAGGCAGCTCTGTGACTCTCTACTGTCAGTTGTATTCATATTCATATACTGGAGTCTCTTGTGATGATTGGATCCGTTCTAAAGGAATTCAGCTGTTCTGGGTGAATCAGGCTGGTGTTAAACTGACAATATCAGACTCCAGATATCAGATATCAGCTCCAGGACCCTGTATCATCACTCTGACTACAACACTCCTGAATGAAGATGACAACAGAGAGTGGAGATGTGAAGTTACTCACAGAAATCAAGTCAAGACCTCAGTCACATATACTGTCAAGAGTTCAGGTGAGAAAACAATCTCATCAATCATTTTAAGTCTTCATAATGTCAATAACACTAAGGACTATTAGTATTATTGAATGACAGAAGAGAAACTCAAATCAAGTTTAACCGTTCAAAATGGGTTGCTGTAAATAATAAAAAAACTGAAGCTTCATAACAAAAAATATCATTTTATATAATGTGATCATCAGAGTTAAAATATAATCTGAACTAACATTCATCCTTTACAGCTCAAGATAAAACAACAACAGCAGTGATTCCAGTTCACACCACAAAATCAACTACAACGACAGCAGTAACTTCTACACGAGGTACAGTCAAAAAATATTTTTTTCACTCTTGTCACTTTTACTGAATCCTCTCTTGTTTTATTTTAGATTTTAGTAGGAGGTACCTTGTGTGGAACCACTTAACACTGTTTTTTGTTTTGTTTTGTTTTGTTTTGTTTTGCTTTGCTTTGCTTTGCTTTGTATTGTTTGTTTAACGACTGTTACAAAAAAAAAATCACTTGTTTTAGAAAGTGCCTGATTTGTGAAAACTTTCACAATACAAAACAGCATACAATTTACATACAAAACAGCAACTACACATCATTTTTAAAAAGCTGAGTAAAAATATTTTCTTCACAAACATGGAAAACAGCGATAATGTTTGTAAATGTGTGAATAAAGACGTTGCTTTCGGACGCTTCAGAGTTCCTTGAGGGAGAAATTGGTTTTCTAGAAACCACCATGTTGGCTACTTCCTACAACTGAGTTCTTACAGTAAACGTTACACGGTGTGAAAGCACCTAAAGCATTATTAGTTAATTATTAGTTAATAGCTTTACAGAGAAAAAGTTGAAACCCTTGATAGCCCATTATTAATATTTTGACCATTATATCACACACACAATTTATAAAATTCTACTGTTCAGTTTGCGACACGTCTTTGCATTGTTCATTGTTTTATACCTTTGATTTCATTCACAGTTTTACAGAGTATGTTTTTTTTTCTCTCTCTCTCTCGATTGTGTGTCTCATCTTTCCTGCAGTGATTGTGATTATTGTTGAGTTTGCAGTGTTTGCTGCTCCTACTGTGATTCTTCTTCAGATCATCTGTGCAAGAAGAGCTGGTGAGTTTTTGAGATGATTCACATTGATCTGGAACAAAGTCTTTAGTCATGAGAGCTCAGTAAATGCTTTTGTTGAATTATTTTGCAGGGAGGAAGAACTTACAGCACTGAGAGGAAATAGTGAATAAAATACTTTCTACTAATAAAAGGCCAAATTACAGCAAAAATGTATCTTCATCTTTGTTTATACATATTTATTTGTTTATACATGTAATATCTGGCCATTTTCTAAACTTGATTCATCTAATCGTTACATTAAACTTTTTAAGACTTTTTCCATGTTGTAATAGTTGATTTTAACTGTCACACCCCTGTGAACTGTTTAGTTTGGTTTCTCCCTCTTGTGCCCATATTTGGTCGTTCCTGTTTCCTGTCCTCGTTTAGTCATCATTAGTTTACCTTGTTTCACCTGTGCCTTAATTTAGTTCATCATTATCACCTGTCTTTATAAGTTGAATTCTGTTCAGTGTTTAGGGTCCGGTGTTGTCTATGTTAACGTCAATATATGCGTGTTTTTACCTTCCTACTGTGGATTTATCCATTTTGGATTTACCTGTGGAGTATAATAAAGACTTTATATTTGTTCTATACGTATTAATTATTATTAATTATATTAACGTTCTATATGTAAATACCGTGAATGCTCGACATATTCGACACATGTTATGTGACTGGGATTTTTACTGGAATGCAGTTTAAAGGTTGAATTATATTTTATTTTGTTTCGTCTAATTGTAGTGTTTCACTGAGGAATTAATCATTCACGTAGTTTAATTTGTAAATGAAAACAATTGCAAAAGAGTAATTGCAAAATTACTTATACTAGCATATAGGGCAGAGCGTTAGGCAAAGCGATACACAATAAATATAAAAATATAGCCACTTATAAGTCACTTATAATTTATTATTAGCCTATTATTATTATGGTTAGGCTATTATTATTTTAATAACTGGTTAGGGCTAATTTTATTAATGCTTGACAATTATGCCAATAAAGTTTTGACTATATAATTGTATTTATGCCCGTGTGTGACGATAAATGAGTGTTTTCATTTACAAATTAAACTATGTGAATGATTCATTCCTCACTAAAACCAGCATTTACAGTATTTACATATAGAGCATTTACAGTATTTACATATAGAACGTTAAGTAAAGAGAGAGAACATAAACGAAAATAAAATAATAGGCTAATAATAATAATAATAATTATTATTATTATTATTATTATACTGAAAAAACGATCAGTTAATAGAAGGTTGGATAAAAATATCTTGTAGGCCTATTTTATTTGATGTACTTTGGGTAATATTTATTAATGATAAACTTGTTTCGATGGCATCGCGCACAGACAGCATTCACATAGACAGCATCCCCTCTTGTTAATATAATCATTTAATAATGTATTCATTTCTATAATAATTAATATAATAATTTCTTAACTCAAAATAAAATGGTAGTAAATCTATCTCCGATAATCCCGGTTTATGGTCACGCAGGTTTGTTTACACATTAAACTAGATGAAATGGATGTCGTTCCTTCATCATAGCATCTTGTGGCCACGACATAAGGATGTCGTTACCTCGACAAAATGATCTCGTGGCCACGACATAATATGACGTTCCCACGAGTTGATATGATGTTCCCACGAATTAATATCTCGTGGCCACGACAAACTTAAGTGAACCGAAGGTGTCCCTTCCCGGTCACCGTAATTTTGACTACTTTAGGTAACGTTTATTCATTATAAACTTAATATGAATGCTGTTTACATTGCGTACAATATAATAATTTATATGATAAAACAATAAAAGAAATTATGAAATAATCTATAATAATTAATATAATAATTTATTAATTCAAAATAAAATAATAATGAATCCATCTCTGATAATCCCGGGTTGCTATGGTCACGAAGGTTTGTTTATGCACGAGAAAAATATGCCGTTCCCTCATCGTAAGAAGTCGTGGCCACGAGAAATGGATGTCGTTCCTTCAACATAGCATCTGGAGGCCATGACATCGTTACCTCGACAAAACGATCTCGAACGTTATATTATCACGTTCTCGCGAGTTTATATGTCGTGGCCACGACAAAACTAAGTGAACCGAAGACCTCCCTCCCGGTCACCGTACAATACCAGTTTGTTAAACACACTCACGGTCAAAACACTTATCGACTCAGTGATACATGAAACACTGATTACATTACACATAACATTACTTGTTTTATTTTAGATATTATTACAATAATGCTGTGATGAGCACCACTGTCCTGGTCGTCCATTTTGAAGAGACTGGTTAATTGTCCTGAATTACGGCTGGTCCCGCACTAGTCTCAGCCTCAGACGTCACGCCCACGGAACGTTGGCTAAACGTCTGATGCATATGGTACACTTAACTGGAAACACTTCAGGAATGTCGAAGTCGTCATCTGATTGGTTGAATTTTATCGGATTTCCGGGGGACGCAAGTGTCGCGTTTATTTTCGGTCCGCCGGGAAACAAAGCACAGACGTGTGATTGCAGAAGAAAAACTGTCGTGTTTACATGAGTGACAATGAGCATTTATCAAGATCAGCTAAACGTAGGATTCTCAAAAGTATGCGAGGTTCACGGCATACACTCTTTAAGAGATGTCCAGGAGTTTTGTTTGAGGCACTTAGTGGAGACAAAAAGAGATATTTTAGCCTGTTTGCCGACGGGATTTGAAGGTCTGGCTACGCGAGACTAATGCTGACTGACTTGTTGCACGCCGGTCTGTTGTTGTGGGGACATTTCCACGCCCCGAAACGTGACGCTGAACGAAACGAACTGTGATTGGTTGTTTGACATGTCGGTCAAACGGCCTTATGGGCGGGCCTTGGCCAAAGAAAGCTGCTATGAATTCCAGACCTTCAGCCGTCAGTCTGAAGGTCTGGCTACGCGAGACTAGTCCCGCACTGATTGTAAGGCAAAACGTGATTGGTTGGAGCGAGAACATGCAACGATTGGTTAGCCCCACGTGGCCGGTATCTGATTGGCTTAAGTAGAAGGTGGGTGGAGTCCATGCATTTGTGGATCAGTGTGCGTCTTGAAGCTTGAAATGTTTCAAAATCCACAAATATGCGCTGCGATCCACAAATACACAGAGAGCTATCCACAAATACGCGCAGCGATCTACAAATGCACAGTACGCGATTCACATGTAAATGCCGGGCAAAGTTGTGTTTGTAAAATAAAAAAAAAATATTTGTGAGTATGTTTTTTATTTGCAATTCTAATTTTTTTACTTGTGAATATAATTCATGTTTGTGGAACTCTAAGATTTATTTGTGAATTTCATTCTATGTATTTTGTGAATATGCTTTGTTTTTGTCAATCGCTTTACATTTATTTGTGGATCATAATGTATTTATTTGGAATTATGCAACAATTATAACCCCATAGCCTTTGAAATGTTGTTTCAGACAAAACATACTGCTTTTCCAGAATCTGGAGCTTCACCTTCTTCACCTCCAGCATGGACTGGGCAAGGTTGTTGGCCTCTTGTAACCCCTGTTCGATCCCCCGCAGCACTTCCAGCTTTTCCTTTTCAAGCTCCACCAGTTCTTCACTGCAGTTGCATCAGATAGAAGGACGTCTTCTGGAGACACTCCCAGATTGCTGGTGCTGGGCCTCAGTGGAGCCCAATGAAGGTGCAGACAGGTGTGGTGACGCCGGTGCTGGAGAAGCCCTGTCACTGCTGGTGGAGGAAGAGGGCAAGGAATCAAGGATGGTGTGATCTGAGAGCATGGAGTGGTATCCACACCTGCTGTCAGATCTAAACCCCCTGAGATACCCTGTGAGGCTGCTTCTCCAAGGATTGTCAGGACCTTTTCCTCATCAGCGGTGAGTGCAGGCACAGATCTGGTTCACCACCTGTTCTTGTCTGGTCTCTCTGTACTGCAGCACCTCTTGCTTTGGCTGCACTAGCAAAATCATGCCACTTTTTATGGACAACTTCCCACTCTCTCTGTGGACTGGAACTTGATGTTGCCATTTTCATGGTTATGCTTTCCCAGACATCTTTTTTTATTTTGTTGGAAAGTTGAAAAAATGTTTATCTTTGTGTTGTGCCACTTCATCCATGAATGGTCATTTCATCTGGAGTAAATCTGGGGGCTCTTCTCTTTGTGTCTTTTTTGTCTGCCATAGTAGCTGTTGATTATATGTTTTGTGTGTTGTGCTTTTATTGAGTAGGTCATCCAACTACAGAAATTAGTGATTTAATTCAGTTCGATTCAATTCAAATTTATTTGTATAGCGCTTTTCACAATACATATTGTTGCAAAGCAATTTCACAGCAAACTAAAGCTTTTACAATATGTTTAGTAGTAGCTTACTAGTGGTAACAAATTGATGTCAAATTGATGTACATATGGCAGAGATGTGTGGTAAAGATCAATTAATTAATCAAACAGACAAAGAACACTATAAATTAGTAGCAAAAATCGGTAGTGCTTATATATATATATATATATATATATATATATATATATATATATATATATATATATATATTTGCGCTTGTATTTTTGTTTGTTAAAAGTTGTGTCATGTAGTTTTTTTCCCCTTATATTTTATGTGGTGACCACTGGGAGGTGCTCTGGTCATATATTTTTCTTTCATGGTTTTCTTCCCTGACGTGATGTGTTTTGCAAAGCGAAAGTAAAAGTTTCTTGTAAGTTTGTTTCATTCTAACAGGAAAGAGTTTCGTGTCTTTATTTAAAATCAACACTTTTATAAAGAACACCGCTTTCTCACATAACGCAGTGAAGCAGCCCGTGCACAGAATTAATAATTAGCCTTTTTCACAAAAATCGGAAGTGACATCAGCGCAGGGTAAAGTCAGTTCCGCTACAGGTCTGTGCCTATTATATTAATATGCTCTTGTCTCAAATAATGCCTTTTACCTTTTCTTTTTTGTCTGCTTTCCAAGTTGTTATATAATCAACAAAGAAACAACATTTTACTTGTTTGTAATTTATATGGGCACTCAGACCGGTACTCGTCAATATAATATATGCGCAACATAGCGCCAGCTATAGTTTCTGTTCTCCATCTCCGGTATATTTAAGCGTATTTTTTTCAATTTACTCAGTCATTTCCCTCGAATCACTACATCATGGTAAATTATGACAGCGTTTATATCCAAATGCACATTTCCCCAAGAATAAATGAAACAATTCTGAGTCCGGATGATACATAAACTCAATACAACAACGTAATCCAGATCCAAAAGGAATAAAGCCATTAATCGGAGTCATGTCTTATTTAGTATTATATTATTTTATTATGTATATCCCTGGGCACATTATGCAACGTACATTTACACCCTAAAGTTAATAATGCAAAGGAGAGCAAGTAGAAAATACAATATTACTTTCATAATAATAATAATAACAATATTAATCGCGAAAAAAAATGATGTGAAGAGTCATAATGCACAGCCAGCACCAAATAGACAGTACGGCAAAACTTAAAACTGTACTGTATTATAAGTGCTAACATTCATAATTAAATAAACATAGTATTTGTGATGACCAGACGCTGACACAAAGTTTTTAAATAAATGTTTGCTATTTTTAGAGTAAAACACCGGTATATATCATAGTATCATAGTATCTGTTTTGTAAAAATAGACTTTGATTCCCGAACTTACTCTTGTTCAGTACGGCCGCTGCTGTCACCGGAAAAACGTTTACCCTGCAAGCGCCAATCCGGAAGCCAGAAACACGGAAGTGTGAAAAAGGCTAATCGACAATATCGATTGATATCAACAAATTCAGCACCACCGCCATGGACAGCACCCGGTGACGTCACACGTAAGAAGTTAGAGTCTGTTTCGCGAAGAGAAAATCATAATCCTGAAGTCAAAATGAAACTATATGGTCAGGTACTGGAACAAGTTAATAATGATTTGCTGTGGGGTTTTTAGATCCTCTCCTATATCAGTGTTACAGGTGGAGGAAGGAGAATTGACAATGAGTGCCAATGAATTATTGGATTAATATAAAATGACATGAAGAGACACATCCAGTCAAGGAAATATGGAAATGATAACATTATAAGTTTTGGTTGGACAGCAAATAAAGATGCTATGAATTTAGGTGTTACTGAAATTCCAGTTAGTCCCTCCGTCATAATAACAAATATTCCTCTTGCTACGCCTCAAGTTGATTTAAAATAAATAAATAAATAAAAATATCAAGTTTTAATATAAGATTACACAGCAAAAATAGATGGTTTACACATATTGGGTCACTATGTTGGGTTATTTTCTAAAACATTGGGATATTTTTTAAACATCGTTGGGTTGTTTTTAATAATAACCCAGCGTTGGGTTTAATTGGTTCCCGCGGCGACAGTTCAAATTTTAACGGTCGACAGTGACTGAAAACAGAAGAAGCTGCTGCTGCATCAGTGTGAGGTGAGTAACAGGGTTTTAATTACTCTTATAATATTATACTTATAAGAAGAACGTGAAATGCACTTCAAAACTGAACTTTTGTTGTTGTTTGTTTTTTTAACGAAGTTGTAGTTTCCTTTAGTCAGTGTATTGAAAAGTTACTGCGGAGAATGAGGTCGATTGTAAATGAATAACTTAACGATACCTTAACGTTAACTTAGCTGTCCCAGTTATTTATTTTAAGTAAATAAAAATGAGCAAAAAGTAGTGAAACTGTTTAGAGATGTATTACAGTAACCTAACGTTAATAATGTATGGTGAAATGTATATAGGACTAACGTTACTTATGTTACTGAAATCACTGTCTACTATTACTACAGGTTTAGTATTATTTTACAGCTGATGAAGGTTCCAGACATACGGTTTCTGACTACAGTTTGTTTGGTCGCACTAATGATTATCACATTTAACTTTATATGGGAAATGGCTAATGCTAAATGAGACATTGGTGTTCATTTGGACCATTTAACTTCGGTCCAGTATGTAAGATTCGCTCAGCGGCAGCTCAGAGAGATGCGCTCAAATTCGGTGAATTCTAAAAAAAATCACATTTTCCCAAAAGAAAGACGTGATGGGAGAAACGAAGCTTTTCAAAGTTTCGAATCAATTAAACGAATCGCTTCGCAAAATGATTCACTGCTTCCAATCGTTCGTGACACAACGGCGACACCTGCTGCTCAAAACAGGACAAGCGTCAGTTGTTTGGAAAGCGAGCACCAATTGTAATAACACCAAAAGCGTTTTTATGGTTTATTTATATTGAATATTGTTATGCATATATTAGAATCGCCTCTAATTACAGCCATTTCTCTTATAAAGCTATGACAGATTTGCATGTTTTTTTAAATGTGTACTAAATCTGTTTATACTTATTTTTAGACATTGGGTTCTTCAGTGAAGAAAAAACTACAACAGTGGAATCTCATACATTAAACATTCATATGCCAATTATAAATAAATAATAAATAAATACAGGCTTAGTGAGTAGAAAAGAATTCTTTAAAAAAAAAAACATTAAAAATCTTACTGTTCAAAAACTTCTGATTAGTAGTGTAGGTTTTCCAACAATTATGAAAAAATGTTAACTAGTTTATCTGTAAAATGTTTCTTCTTCTGCTTCATCTTATCACAGAGGAAGGAGTGAATGAAGGGAGTTTTATTCTGCCGGATGACACCAGCATTGCTGCACTAATTACAAGAACTTCTCCCAAGATTTTCAGCGGTGAAGCAGTGGAACAGAAGACCTTACTACAAGCAGTGGATCTGTTTCAAACATTTCTACATGTATGACATCAACTACCCAAAGCTCCTCTGCACCCATTTGCAGCACAGTCTTTAATATTCCAGGAGTTCTTTCAACACATCACCTCTTCCTTAGAAACTTTGTATTTATTGATCAGTAAAAACTTTTTATGTTACTGATTATCAGCAAGTCCAGCAGCCAGCAGATTTACTTTGTTTTATTATTATTATTACTTGTGTGTATGATTTTTTATTTTTGTTTTATTGATAAAGGTTTGTATGTTATGTTTGTTTTATTTGTGCACATTTGTGTATATGTTGATATAAATAAATATGAATTGATACACATTTGTGACCCTGGACCACAAAACCAGTCATAAGTATCATGGGTTTTGAATTCAGTGTACATCATAAAAATATGTCAGTTGTATGTGCATACTTGTGTGTTTTGAATGTAATATATTTACACATTCTAGTTTACTAAATGTAAAACAGTTTTAGTTTACTAAAACTGTTTTACATTTCAAAATATATTTGTTAAAAAGATATTATTTGTATATTTAAATAATTAAAATGTTTATTTGAAAACAAAGTAGTGTTTAAAAAAAAAAAGTGTAAATTAATCTAAATAATTAACTCAACTGTTGGATTACTTTTAACCAAGTATTTTAACCCAATTCATTGGGTTAAAATAATCCCCAATGGGAAGGTGCTGTAAACCCAGTTGATTACTAGTTGGTTATTTTTAATAACATTTTTAGTGAGTAAGAATGAAAAGTCTGCAACTAGGAGGTTGTTGTTCATCTGTGTATTTGGATCAAGCATTTACTCAATACTTCATATATTCACTGATGGTCAAAGGATCCTGTGTCAGGACATGCAGCTGCAGCTATATATTCAGAGATTCAAAGTCAATATTCAGAAAGGAAAACTAACTATGCATCTGTGAAGCAATGTTGTTGACTATACAATGGGTGGAGGAAGTTAAGTCAGTGAGGCAGGTATTTGTTCAGGACTCTATATCAGCTTTAAATAGTTGATCAAATGGGCTATCAACAACAAGACAATAATTAATATTAATATAAATATGCTCAGAATACAAAAAATGGGTACAGTCCTGAGGTTCATGTGGCTACCTGTATCATGTGGAGGTGTTTTTTTTTTAATAAGACACATTTGTATTAGCATTTGTATGCGTGTAACGTTCAATAAAACATTTTCAATGGGCTTAAAGTTTTATTGTGTTTTAGCCCGAGTTGCATTTGACCATTTTGTGTCACCAGTAGGTGTCACCAGCGTCCCAAAGCTCACCTACTCTTCTCACAGTTCATTTGGTTCCTGTTCATTAATTCTGTCCTGTCATTGGTTGCTTTCTATCATGTGTTTCCCTATGGTTTCAATTTAAACCCTCATGTTTGCATTGCTTCTTTGTTGTACATTATGTTTTGTGTCATGTTAGCTTCATGTTTTGTCAAGTCATGCTAAGCCTTTGTTTATTTTCTATTAGTTTCATGTTGAAGATATTAAACTGCACTTGGTTTCTACATCTGGTTCAATTCTCAGTGGAGTTTTTTACTCAAATCTGGTGATTCTCCTTCATTAGTTGGAAATGTGATCAATTGTGAAGCAAAGAAATGAAGATTAACAAATTATGAAATGCTCAATATTCATAATAATTCATAAGCTTTATTGTGGTTGGTTCAAAATCTATTTGGATAAACTACTGACTTCCACACACCTTTTCTCACAGCAAAATTAATTGGGTTTGGAATTATTAATGCCCAACCCCACCCCCACCCCACCCACCACCCCTCAACAACAATAATATACATAAATAAATAAATAAATAAATGTAAAAACTGTAAAAGTAAAGTTTGTTTGGGAATTAAGATACTTGCTCACACTGTGTGTTAATACAATATAACACTACAGTAAACACTATACAGACAAAGACTGATGCCCATTTAATTCAGGCCAAGTCCCGCCCATTCAGACACAAACGGACCAATGGAAGCTGCATTTAATGAGCAGCCAATCAGGTTGCAGTGATGTCATCTCCACCCACTATATATAACCAACAGATGCCTTGTCCAAATCCTCACACTTGTGGTCTCTGCACTTATATGAGATATTTCCTGTATTTGGCCAAAATGTTGAAGTGAGGATGAAGAAGTGTGTGTCAAACTTTTCATTACCTCATGGGACACACTTATAGTGTGTATGTGTGTGTGTGTGTGTGTGTTTTTTTCCCCCCAAGCTTTATTTTTATTTTCAATACTTTGTATTTTAAAATCAACATCTGTCTGTTCAGTAGTTCATATAACAGAATCAACTTAATTTATGGTGCTTCTAATTAAGTGATAAAAAGCAGTTGCAAATGTTCTACTAAATCAGGGGTGCTCAATCCTGTTCCTGGAGATCTGCCTTCCTGCAGAGTTCACCTCCAACCCTGATCGAACACACCTGAACCAACTAATTAGGATCTGAAGGAGCACTTGATAATTACAGACAGGTGTGTTTGGTCAGGGTTTGAACTAAACTCTGCAGGAAGGTAAATCTCCAGGAACAGGATTGAGCACCCCTGTACTAAATAAATATCACCACTTCTCATCTTTGCAGTCCAATAAAACATGCAACGCTTTGTGTTTGTACCAAATTAGATGTAATATCTAAGTATTACATTCATATTTAACTTACATTGGAAAGGTTTCTGTGACCTCTCATGAGATTTGTTTTTGTTGATTCATTTCTTTGGGCCCTTAAGAGTAGATTCCCCTTCAGTCATGAACTAATTACTAATTATTTTTACTGCTTTGAACCCTGTCTGAAACCTTTGAAGCTCTCAGATATTTGGTTGTGAATTAATATAAATTCAATATATATAATGAGTGAACATAATAAAATAAGATTTGAAAGAAGGACTTGTGGAAGTTAAAGTAATCTGCTCAAATGCTGTAGATTAATTTTTATAGAAATTCAAATAAAACTGATTTCAGATGAATGTTGATTTAATTATGATTAGGATTAAAGTCAGTTTATTAACTGTCTGAACTTTATTCCATTGTTTACTGAAAGGAGTTATAGAGTAGCAGTAGCAGCTTCTGAAAAACAAAAAAAAAGAGGAAATGCGTCAGAATGGAATGGAATATGATGATTCCATAATTACTGTTAGTCTTCACTGAGAGTCTTAAGTATCGTGAGGAGTTGGTCATCCTCATATAGGATGTGCTCATTTTCATCAGATGGTCAGTTTGATGGATTTAGAGCAGCTGCAGCAGAAATAATTCTGTTCTCATCAGTCTGAACTCAATGTTGTTGGTCAGAGAAATGAAAAAGTGTTGATGAAATACCTCTACCTTCTGATGGTCTCCGTCACATGCATGAGACACATTTACAGCCTTGAACAAGTGGAAACTTTCAAGTTCCTCATTCATGCATCTTTCATTCACACTTGTTACAGTGTCGTCAGAATCAGCACTGACAGTTGCAGCGTCTCCTTTTGAAGAAACAGGTGTAAGGCCTGCAGGGTCATCCACATCTCTACTAAAAACACTCCCATTTTAGCATGAATGGCCCTACATCTGACCCTTTATGTGGTTTGATTTGTCTTAGCTTAACTCTCCAAAGAGTTTGACCAATGCTGGATAGATTCAAAATAGCATAAGACAGTCATTGTATCTCTCTCTAATCAAACACACCTGATTCATTCATCAGTTCATCAATAGAGACTCCAGTGCTAGAAACATTGTTGAGGAGACTCCAGGAACTGGTTTGGGAATCACTGGTTCATGGAAATGTGCAGAAATACAGTATATGTGCTACTGTACATCAGATTCCTCATTCCTGCTCCTGGAGAAACACTTTTCAACTCTAATTAAATCACCTGAATCAACTAATCAAGGTCTTTCACATTCAGGTGTTTGGATGATGAACTCTGCCTTATGTGAAAACACTGAAATAAAGGTTTTAAATAAACTGCACCAATTAAACTAACACTGAACTCATAATCATATTGCAGCAAACATTTATACAGAGGAAAAAAGTTGAGAAATTCAGATGTAGAAACAGAAAGAGGAACTGTGATCTGAATGTGTGGAAATTCACAACTATCAGTCCAAACTGGGTTCAGAGATGATCTCAGATCTGTGTGGGTTAAACTAGTGTGGTCAAACTAGCTGAGTTCCCACAGTGAGTCAGTAACACACTTCTGAAAACACTAGACCACAAACAACAACACAAAGAGACAAAAGACAAACATTAGTGCTGAGAGGAGGAGAAACTTACAGTGCTTTAAAAATGCAAATTTATACACAACCTTATTTACACACTTTGACTTTATGTATTGTGTACTTACAGATAAACGTCTGAATGTTTTATAACTGTGTTTAGTCATTCTGGTGCTTCTAATTTACTGATTACACAAAATACATACATTAAATTTGTTAATGTGTTAAATGGTTTTACCAAATATCTGACCAATGACTTTGGAGGAGTTTGAAAAATTGGGGTTTCAAATATTTTTCAAAATGTCATTATTGATATTATTGTTATTAGTACGACTCAAGGAACTCAGTGAGTGATAGTGAATACATTTTCAGTAACAAACCAGTTTAATCTCCAATATTTTAATACATTTATTTCTAGAATTTAACAACACGTGTAAAACTGCTAAAAGTATGAAGTGAAACTAACAGTAATGCTGAAGTGCTGAATTATTTTCAGGAGTGTGTTTGTGATTTGTGCCTGATACATGTGTCTCAGTGGAAGATTGTTTGATGGCCGTGACTGCTGTAGTTGGCAGCGTTAATATCAGGTCTGCCTCACGCGTGAATAAGGCCACAGTTGTTTTTTGACCGAAAGTCAAAAGGCAGATTCAAACATGTAGTGTCTTTTCGGCGTCAAGCTTTCATGATTCTGAACGCTCAAAGTGAGCCTCTAAATTTGGTGAAATTAACAACCGATAACAAAGACTACACCATCTTTATTACTTCAGAATCTATGAAATGTTTTATTTGCAGAGAACTAGGACATTTTAGACAGACTGCCCAAATCATCTTTTTAATGAAGATTTGGTGGTCGATGTGGAGGATAATAGGGCACGAGATTCTGATACCCCTGAGGATGCTGTACCACTACAACTCTCGCAGGCCGGGGTGCAATCGACACCGAGTAGCTCACATGAAGAGAGACCGGTGTCGGTTAACCCGAGCAATGATCCAGCAGTTATAGCTGGAGCTGCTGAGGCTATACAGCAGGGGTGAACGCTGAACAGGTGCACTCAGAGCCTGTGCTTGAGGCCGACACCCCTGAACAGGGAAAGCAGACGAGCTCTGCCGTAACTGAGGCTAAAACCGGCAACAATGAACCAACTGATCAGACTCATGATACTGTTTTGCAAGAGGTTGTGGATTCAAAGCTGTAGAACGAGGATTTTGATAAGGACTATGAAGATTTGTGTGCTGAAAATGACGAGATGTGTGCGGTGCATGCAGTGCCGGCCCGTCCAACAGGTGAAACAGGTGGTCGCCTATAGTGCCCCGTGGCTGCGAGGTTGTCAATTAGATTTTTAGGTGTGTTCGATTTGAAGCGGCGCTGCACAAAAAGATCAAAGAATGCACAGAAAAAATCAAAGTTCTGCAAGAACTATAGAGCACAGACAGCTCTTGTAACGCCATGCCAGCAGAGGGAGCCCTCACCCATTGACTCACCCATCATGTCACTGCCAAGGAGGCCAATTATGAACTCTCTGCTCTGCTATGGATGTCATTTGTTCCACTGTGGGTATTTTTGCTCCTGCCTGCTTTGCCTGCCCCGCCATGGATTCCTGCTCTCCCTGCTCCACCATGGCTCCAGGCTCCTCAGAATCTACCATGGTGGACTTCTGCTCCAGTGTTACACTGTCTGCCATTGCTCCACGACCCAGGTCCTCCAGTGCTTCACTGTCTGTCACTGCTCCACGGTCCAGGCCCACCTCCTCTGCACGGACCTGGCCCTCTGTTCCACCCCCTGTTTTGCCTCTGTTCCCCCACCCTCCTGGACTGTTGTTGTTTTGAGCGCCAGGAGTCGTTCCTAGAGGGGGGGATACTGTAACGCCACGCCAGCAGAGAGAGCCTTTACCTTTTGACTCTCTGTTACCACTCCCTCTGCTGCTTCTATGGTTACTTCCTGTTTGGTGGACCATTCCAAACAGGCTTTGCGAAGTATTGTTTTGCCTGTGCAGACTCTACCAAGCGTTTTCCCTGTTTTCATTGCCTTGTTTTTGTTATTTCCACAGTTTTGGTTCATAGTCATAGTTTTGCCTTTTTTCTTTGCCATAGTTTTGCCTAGCTTCATTGCCATAGTTTTTGCCTAGTTTCTTAGCCTTGTTCATTTGTTTCTTTGGACTACTCTCTTGGATTTTGACCTTCTGTCTGCTTATTTTGGATCACGCTTTTGTCTTGCCCTACGTATTACTGTTTGTTTGGAGATTGACCCTGCCTGTCTTGACTACGTTGTGTTTAATAAAGCTCACACCTGGAACTATCACGCTTCTCAAGAGTCCGTTACAGCTCTGCATGCTTTCAAATCCCTTTTACGGTACTTTAATGTCATCCATCGTCTGAGTGGTGTGCGCAGTGCAACTTCAAGTCACACACACCCTCTGACTACTTAACTAATGTAACGCGCACCAGTACTGTTCAGTGCGGCATGTAGGCTATGTGTTGCAAAAATCAGTCTGTGCGTTCAAATTTTCCTCAGTAGAACGTGTGCATGGATTTTGCATGGGTTTGAGTCCATTTACAAACCTGTTGTCTATTGAGAACATTTTAATGACATGATTTTCCTCCAAATTCATTTAATAACATCAGTCGAGTTTTTGAAATAATTTTCGAATTTTCGATCTGACATGGTTTCACATCACAGAATGAGCCAAAATCATTATTTTATACAGTATTCTATAAAGTGATAAAGGCTGTTGATTAGCATTGCATCTATAGTTTATTCATTAAAAAAAAAAAGTTTTTCCTCTCTCTCTCAATGCATAAGATTTTCTGACAAATTAAGATTTTTTTTTTGTCAAAGATTTTTAGTCATAATTTATTTTATAATAAATTCTTCTACCTTTCTAAACATTTATAGTTAGACCTCCTGCATGTTAACAGGCCATGCTGCCGTTTTCTGTAAAATATATTGATTATCATTAACAATAATTATTGTTTTGTTTAATGTTTTTATTTAGTAATAACAATACTCAGATTTAGTCATATTGATAAAAACAACATTTTGGCCAAATTGTGCAGCCCTACACACAGGCACAACAAACTCAGTGTTCTTAATAAGTTTTGGTAAATACATTCTGAAAACATTTCTTGTTACAGTTCAGATTTTGTTGTTACGATTCAGATTTTGGAAATCACTTAATATTAATTCTCAGAATAGTCTCTCAAAATGAAGTCTTGTTACACATTAAAGCTTTTTTTAAATTATTTGAAATTAAAGAATGACAGAGAGACTAAAGTGAAGTTGTGGTAGAAATGGAATCCAAACAATATCTTTCCAATGTTTTTTTTTTTTTTGACTACTATATACATAATGTTTTTTGCTGTGGTACTTGTTTTTGTTTTTGTTTTTACATACAGTGATGCCCATGATCACAGACATACTTGTCATATAAGGAAAAACTGAGCCACATTTAGCATATTACGTAAAAAAAAAAAAATAAAAAAAACATTTTTTATGTTTTTCATGTGATCATCAATCAATTCTTAAAAACAAGCAGACTTTATTTATGAATATTAAGCCTATATGTTTATTTTGTTTATGTTCTGTTTATTTTGTATAGTTTTTGTGTATACTTCATTTCTACTTTATTTATTTGTGTTTCATGTGTATCTTACTTGCACTCCTATTTTTTATTTTATTTTTAAAATATTTTTACATATGTTTGCGGTAACGCTTTAGATTACAACCCGCAAAGAACTACGTAAGTAAACTGAATTTACGGTGTATGTTTCTGTAATTATAGTGTACCTATAAAGAACGTACATGTAGGTATAAGGGAACAATATGTTATATTTGGGTAATAACGGGATAACAAACCAGATATGCAGTCCTCTCTGGCGGAATACAGTAGGTTTGAGGTGCAGTAGGATGAGAGCAGAATTTAAATTGTTAATCGCTGAAAATATTATCCAGATTATTGTCTTGACCCACTCCTCGCCGCGCGTCCAACACATCTCACCAGAAACACGGCATGTCGTAATCTGTGACGAATGCAGGCGAGAGCCAATGAACGTCCAATTTTCCTGTCGCAAAATGCACTTTAGCACGGGTTTATGGCTGTTGCTGCTGGAGATGGAGATGAAGATCGCCGGACAAAGCCTTGAATTTGGTTCTGGTCCTCGCAAATCGTATGGATTCTGAAGATCTGGGTTACAGCACACAAATACAATTGTTTAATTTGTAATTATGATGCGTGTTCGGTGTATTTTTATGGTTCTATTGTTAGTGTTGGTTTATGGTTCTATTGTAAGTGTTCTGCTGTATTACATGTTGTATTCTGAGGTCTTAATGTTAATTAAAGTGTTTTAAAATTCAAAGTCTCTCTCTCTCTCTCTCTCTCTCTCTCACTTCCGGTGTGCGAGTGTGAGCGAGCGGACGGAGTGTTGTGAGTGCGGGTGGAGTAGGTGTGGAGTGCTGTGAGTGAAACTCTTTTCTTTTTTTCTTTTTCTGTCTATCTCTGTCTGTATAGTTAGCGGTAGTCCTTGCTGTGTTTCGGGCCGCGTGCTCTTCACTCTGAGGAGGCATGTCGGCCCCGTGGGGGGGAGTTTTAAACTCACTCACACGATGCCACGCTGTGAAGGTGGCATCAGCGGTGAGTGTGGAGGAGGCTTGCCTGGCAGTGGGTGAGGTAGTGGGGCAGGGGAGTGTGCTCTCAGCCTCTCGAATGAACAGCGCCATCGTTGTGTTTTTAGACAGCATAGACAAGGCTAATGAGGTTGTTGAGCATGGTATAATCGTTAAAGGAGAACTCATCCCCGTTCTTCCCCTCTCTCTACCTGCTAAGAAAGTCACCATATCTAATGTGCCACCTTTTGTGAGTGATCTTATTTTAACCCAAGCTTTATCCCGGTACGGGAAGCTGGTTTCACCCATCAAAAAGATCCCGATTAACTGTAGTTCCCCTCTGCTAAAACATATTGTTTCCTTTAGGCGGTTCGCATACATGATCATTAATGATGACGCTGATCTGGATGTGTCTTTAAATTTTCGAATTGACGATTTTGATTATGTTGTTTTTGTGACCACCGCTAAGATGAAGTGTTTTAGCTGCGGGACTTTTGGTCATCTGATGCGAAATTGTCCAGAAATAATTGCAGAAAAGGAAAGGAATGTAGGAGGGCGCTCTGAGAGTGGTGATCTAGCGGGGGTTAGCGGTGAGGCTGAGGGGGCCCCCCCGGGAGAGGGCTCGGTGGCGCCGGCGGCGGCGACTCCTCCTCCGGCCTCTTCCAGTGAGACGGTGGAGGGAGCGATCGCGCTGACACACGCCGAGACACGTTCAGATGATGGTCGTAAGGATGTAGATAATGTGCAATGGGGCAAAACTGAAGATGGACAGGCTGATAGGGTTTCAGAGAATAATGCAGAGCATTTTCAAGAAATGTGTGAAATAGCTAAGTGCTGTGGAAGGGAGGAAGAACAAGCCATTTTTAAAACGCCCCCAAAAAGAAAGAAAAGTAACGAAGTACTGGATGCTAAAGTAAGCAAAAAAATTGAAATGCATGACGATGAGGATCTGGAGACTGAGAGCGATGCAGAGTCTTCTGACTCCAGTGTGACTGTTTCTCAGAGTGAGTTTATTGGACGGAGATATGAGCTTGACGATATCAAATTATTTCTCAGATCAACCAAAAACAAGAGAGGTGTGCGAGCGCAGGAATATTTTCCTGACTTAAAACAGTTTGTTGATAAAGCAAGAAGTCTAATGGCAGAAGGTTCATTCACAAATAAAGAAGTGTATCGTTTAAAGAAAATTGTGAGGAATCTTGCTTGCAATGTTGCTTTAAACAATGACACGGGTTAATTTTAGGAGCAGGACTGGTTTTTGCTCTTTGTGTTTTGGTGTGTTTTTTTCTTTTTTGTTATTTATGAGTGAAGTACATTTAGCCACTTTGAATATCAATGGCGCAAGAGATGTTAGAAAAAGAGCAATAATATATGAAACAATAAAACAGAAAAAAATATTGATGATACTTTTTTACAAGAAACTCACAGTGACCTGAACAATGCTGTTGATTGGATGAGGGAATTTGATGGCACTTCTATGCTAAGTCACAACACTTCAGTTAGTGGAGGAGTGGCTATTTTATTCGCAAAGAATTTCAGTCCTGTATCTTATGTGGTTGATGAAATTGTTAAAAGTCAGAGCTGTTTTCGAGAATTGTGTTTTTGTTTTTATTTGGGTGTATGTTCCAACTGTACCGGTTGAAACTCTACACGTGCGGTCGCACGTGTAGAGTTTGAGCTCCGTTAAGTAGATTTCTTATTGTCTGTTTTTCAATTTAAAATCAAATTTATACACCATCATTTTCGTTTCTTATAACGTGTGAATATACCCCCTGTTGTATTTTACAACTAAAACATCCGGATTACTTTGTTATAACTAGTTTTGTTTGATTTCCCGAGTTGCTAGCTTATAGCCCGTTAGCAGCACCAGCGTGGTTGCCGCTAATCCTGCTTGCATTGTTTACACACTACTTACACACATTACCATTGTTTACTCACTGTTACTTGCTTTAATGGCGAATTTGTGTCCACCTTTGAGTGCAGGTGAGGACACGTTCGAGCTGCACTCGTTGCAGCTCGAGCTGGAGGCCGTGGAGAAGCAGATTCAGGAGCTGGTGGTGCGGCAGACCGAGCTGAGAGAGCGGAGAGCCGCTCTGGAATCCTCCCGGGTAAGTAACGTTATACAGCGCGATACTAACACTCTGACCACCTCTACTCCGTGTGTTTCTCTGCACAGCTCCCGTGCACCCTGGACGCGAGCTTCCCAGATGTCCTTCACTCCGGCGCCGGGACACCACGGACCCTGGGTGCAGCAGCAGCGGAAGACGCGAGCCAGGCCCCGGCCGAGGACCTCGCCCCCTCCGCCGCCTCCGGTCTTCGAGATCTCCACCCGGAACCGCTTCGCTCCCCTCCGCGAGACGGAACGCGACGCTGTGATCGTCGGAGACTCCATTGTCCGGTACGTACGTGCTACTTTAGCTAAAGGTAAAGTCCACACCCACTGTTTTCCTGGTGCTCGCGTTCTCGATGTTTCTGCGCAGATACCCGCAATCCTGAAGGACGGCGAGAGCGTCGGCGCGATCGTCCTGCACGCGGGGGTGAACGACACCAGGCTGCGGCAGACGGAGGTTCTGAAGAGGGACTTCAGCAGCCTGATCGAGACGGTTCGCAGCACGTCGCCCGCGACGAGGATCATCGTGTCAGGACCGCTTCCCACGTATCGACGTGGGCACGAAAGGTTCAGTAGACTTCTTGCTCTAAATGAATGGTTACTGACATGGTGTAAAGAACAGAAGCTGCTCTTTGTTAATAATTGGAATCTTTTCTGGGAACGTCCTAGGCTTTTCCGTGCTGATGGCCTGCACCCCAGCAGAGTCGGAGCGGAGCTGCTGTCGGACAACATCTCCAGGACGCTACGCTCCATTTGACTAGTGAGTACATTCTCAAATGATTGCTACTATGGCTTTTGTTCTGAACGCTTAAATGATAGTACTTGCACTGTCCAATCTATAAAGACTGTGTCTGTTCCTCGAATAGTGAGATCAAAACATAAATTTAATGCAGGATCTAGAAAAAATCTGATCGTAATTAAACCAGAAAAAAGCAAAATACACGAACAGAAACCATTTTTAAAGCTTGGGCTGCTAAACATTAGATCACTTGCACCGAAAGCAGTTATTGTGAATGAAATAATCACAGATAATAGTTTTGATGTACTCTGCTTAACCGAAACCTGGCTAAAACCTAATGATTATATTGGTCTAAATGGATCTACTCCACCAAACTACTACTATAAGCATGAGCCCCGTCAGAGTGGTCGTGGTGGTGGTGTTGCAACAATATATAGTGATATTCTCAGTGTTACTCAGAAAACAGGATACAGGTTTAATTCATTTGAAATACTTTTGCTTAATGTTACTCTGCCAGATATGCAAAAGAAATCTCTCCTATCTCTTGTTTTAGCTACTGTGTATAGACCGCCAGGGCCATATACAGATTTCCTAAAAGAATTTGCAGAATTCCTTTCAGAACTATTGGTTAATTTTGATAAAGTGCTAATTGTCGGAGATTTTAACATTCACATTGATAATACAAATGATGCGTTAGGACTTGCGTTTACTGACCTAATAAACTCTTTTGGAGTCAAGCAAAATGTCACCGGGCCCACTCATCGTTTTAATCATACGCTAGATTTAATTATATCGCATGGAATTGATCTTACTGATATAGATATCGTACCTCAAAGTGATGATGTTTCTGACCATTTCCTTGTATCATGCATGCTGCGTATCACTGATATTAACTATATGGCTCCGCGTTATCGTCTTGGCAGAACTATTGTTCCAGCCACCAAAGATAGATTTACAAATAACCTGCCTGATTTATCTCAACTGCTCTGTGTACCCTTAATACACAGGATCTAGACAAAATGACTAGCAATATGGGCACCATCTTCTCCGATACGTTAGAAGCTGTTGCCCCCATCAAATTGAAAAAAGTTAGAGAAAAACGTATTGCGCCATGGTACAACAGTAATACCCATTCCCTCAAAAAAGAAACTCGCAATCTTGAGCGCAAATGGAGAAAAACTAACTTGGAAGTTTTTAGAATTGCATGGAAAAACTGTATGTCCAGATATAGACAGGCTTTAAAAGCTGCTAGGGCTGAGCATATCCGCAAACTCATAGAAAATAACCAAAACAATCCAAGGTTTTTATTTAGCACAGTGGCTAGATTAACAAATAACCAGACGCCACCTGATCTAAATATTCCTTTACAGTTTAATAGCAATGACTTTATGAATTTCTTCACTGATAAAATAGATAACATCAGAAATACAATAACCAGTGTAGATTATACTGCATCTAATATGTCAACTTCTTTCGTCGCACCCAAAGAAAAACTGCAGTACTTTACCGCTATAGGACAGGAAGAGTTAAATAAACTCATCACTGTGTCTAAACCAACAACATGCCTATTAGATCCCGTACCCACTAAATTACTGAAAGATTTGTTACCTGTGGCAGAAGAACCGCTTCTCAATATTATCAACTCATCGTTATCTTTAGGTCACGTCCCTAAACCATTCAAGCTGGCGGTTATTAAGCCTCTTATTAAGAAACCACAACTAGACCCTAGTGAACTGGCAAATTATAGACCCATTTCTAATCTTCCATTTATGTCTAAAATTTTAGAGAAAGTTATATCTGCTCAACTGTGCTCATTCTTGCAAAAAAATGATATCTATGAAGAATTTCAGTCAGGTTTCAGGCCCCATCACAGCACAGAAACTGCACTTGTTAAAATCACTAATGACTTGCTTCTTGCATCAGACCAAGGCTGCATCTCATTGCTAGTTTTACTTGATCTTAGTGCTGCGTTTGACACTATAGATCATGACATACTAATAGATCGACTACAAAATTATGCAGGTATCCAAGGGCAGGCTTTAAAATGGTTTAGATCCTACCTGTCTGATCGCTACCACTTTGTTTATTTAAAAGGGGAGTCATCTCAGTTATCACCAGTGAAGTATGGAGTGCCACAAGGATCTGTTCTAGGTCCTCTACTATTTTCAATATACTTGCTGCCCCTTGGTAATATTATTAGAAAACACGGGATTAGTTTCCATTGTTATGCTGATGATACTCAACTATATATCTCAACAAGACCAGATGAAACTTCTGAATTATCGAAGTTAACAGAGTGTGTTAAAAATGTAAAAGATTGGATGACCAACAATTTTCTGCTATTAAATTCAGATAAGACAGAGATATTACTTATTGGACCTAAAAACAATACACAGAATCTTCTGACTTACAATTTACAACTAGACGGATGTACTGTTACTTCCACTACAGTCAAAAGCCTGGGTGTTATATTAGACAGCAACTTGTCTTTTGAAAATCATATTTCTCATGTTACAAAACAGCATTCTTCCATCTTAGAAACATTGCCAAGCTGCGAAACATGTTACCTGTTTCTGATGCAGAAAAGCTAGTTCACGCATTCATGACCTCTAGACTGGACTATTGTAATGCACTACTAGGTGGTTGTCCTGCATCTTCAATAAACAAGCTACAGATAGTCCAAAATGCAGCTGCTAGAGTCCTTACCAGGTCAAGAAAATATGATCATATTACCCCAATTTTAAAGTCTCTGCACTGGCTACCTATTAGGTTCCGCATCAGCTACAAAATAGCACTTCTTACCTATAAGGCACTTAACGGTTTAGCTCCTGCGTACCTAACTAGTATTCTACCACGCTACAATCCATCACGCTCCCTAAGGTCGCAAAACTCTGGACTGTTGGTAGTACCTAGGATAGCAAAGTCCACTAAAGGAGGTAGAGCTTTTTCACATTTGGCACCCAAACTCTGGAACAGCCTTCCTGATAACGTTCGGGGTTCAGACACACTGTCTCTGTTTAAATCTAGATTAAAGACACATCTTTTTAGCCAAGCATTCAAATAATGCATCTCAAACTTTTCCTGCAGCTATATCTGATCAAATGTTCATTATTAATCTTTTAGCTCTGGTTTAACAAACCTTCCTTTTCTTAGTTTGAACAGCAGCTACGCTAATTATGTTCCTATTTGTTCTCTGTTTTTGCCATGGGATTGACATCCCATGGTAACTAGGAATTCACAAGCTCCAGTGTGGATCCAGAACACTTAAGAAGAGATGATGCCAACCCCACAGAGGACTTCAGATGATGCCAACCCTGAAAACATACAGCACTACCGAATTCTGCTACTAATTTATAGTGTTCTTTGTCTGTTTGATTACGTCATTAATTGATCTTTACCACACATCTCTGCCATATGTACATCAAGCTACTACTACATATATTGTAAAAATGTCAATTTGGTGTAAAGCTGCTTTGCAACGATATGTATCGTGAAAAGCGCTATACAAATAAATTTGAATTGAAAAAAAATTGAATTTTTTTAGATTTACTATCTTCCACCTTACAAAATTGTTGCTCTGAAGAATTTCTGTTTTTAGGTGGTGATTTTAATTGCACAGAGCTAAATTTAGACAGGAATCATGTTGAACCTCACTTAGCTTCATGCAATCGTCTTATCCATTTTATAAAAAATATGAATTATGTGATATTTGGAGATCTTCAAATGGCAAGGAAAGACAGTATACTTGGGTTCATACACGGGATAATATTATTTATTTGGCAAGATTGGATAGGTTTTACAGTTTTAATCATCATCTTAACATTTTTAATAAGTGTTACATCACACCGGTTGGTTTTTCGGACCACAGCATGGTGCATTGTAATTTTTTTTTTGTGTTCAGTAAAACATAAGAGTGCATATTGGCACTTTAAAACTAAACTGTTAAATGACAATTTTTTTTGAAGAATCTTTTAAGTTTTTCTGGGAAACCTTCAGAGCAACAAAAGGCTCTTTTCATTCAGTACAACAGTGGTGGGACTTCGGTAAAATTCAAATTAAGCATTTTTCGCAACAGTATACTCACAACGTTACTAAAGAGCTACTTCTGTCCTTAGAATTTTTAGAAAAAGAAATAATTGAGTGTCATAATCTAGCCCAGTCTAGTGGTGAAACTAGGCATATAGAAGCCTGCTCTAGGAAGAAAGCACAACTAACAGATCTACTGGGGAGTAGAGCACAGGGGGCTTTGGTCCGTTCACGTTTCCAAAGCATCGATCAGATGGATGCATCATCTAAATACTTTTTCAGCATGGAAAAAAAGAATGGGCAGAAACGTTTTATTTATGCACTTCGCTCTGAGGATGGAGTGTTGTTGTCTGATCCTGCCGATATTCATGGGAGGGCAGTTATGTTTTATCTCCCCAAAAATGAAGGTGGGCAAGGTGTTATTCACCTGCAAAGTAGAATGGCTGCTTTCCGCTTAAGGTTTCTACAAAGGTTTTTAGATGGTTCGACGGACTGCAGCTGGCGCACAGCTAGTTGCGTGATTTTACGAACACTTGGAGGCTTTGGACTCGATAAAGCACTTTTTTTAATGGATCCTGCTAAACTGGATGTATCAGAACTGCCTGTTTTTTATCATAACCTCTTCAAATTATGGAGTTTTTTTCACATTTTTAAGACTGAGAACTTCTCTTCACTCTACTGGTTGTTGCAGGAGCCTTTGATACATGGAGCCCGTCTGGACGTTGCTTCACGATGCAGTCTACTCGGATTCAGCACTTCCCTTCTGAAAGCCAAGGTTTTTACTTTGGGACATTTATTAACACTAACTGGACCTTTTTTTGGACAGGTGGAGACAGCTTCCAAGTTTTTGAGTATCAGATCTGTTCGCCTTTTTACCCATTTTTTGACCAAGTTAAGAACATGTTTTACTGCTGAAGAACAACACATGTTAAAGGACTTTTTTGCAGGGGTTAATGCTCCTGATTCTGGGGATCCTTTCCCCTGTTTGTTTGTGCAACCCATGTTTGATGAGAGTGCAAAAAGTTTTTATTTTCACGTGATTCCCTGTTATTAGATTTCTTGTCAAGCGAAAGCAAAAATTTGTACAAAGCTTGTGTTCTGGCTTTTAACAAGAAAGTTATTGGCAACAGAATTGACACACCATGGCGTTCTGTTTTAAAGTTGAGCAGTGATGTAAAACCCGAATGGAGATCTCTGTATAAACCACCATTGTCAAAGAGAGTAGGTGATATACAATGGAGGGTTTTGCATGGTGCCATTGCCGTTAATTCTTTTATTTCAGTGATGAACCCAGGAGTGGGTCCTGAATGCCCTTTCTGTCCTCAAAGAGAAACTGTTTTTCACGCTTTCATGGACTGTTTTAGACTAAAACCTCTGTTTGTGAAGCTAAATGAACTCTTTTGTAGGTTTAATGAAACCTTCTTAAGTGAAAATTTTATTCTAGGTTTTAAATATTCCAGGAAGAAATGTGCCATCTGTCATTTGTTAAATTTTATTTTAGGACAAGCAAAGTTGGCTGTTTACATTAGCCGGAAAAACAGAATTGAACAAAGATCTAGTGATGACGTTCTCTTGTGTTTCCTGGCTTTTGTTAAGTCCAGGGTATTGGTTGATTTTCATTTTTATAAAGTTATGAACGATCTTGTGGCTTTTGAACAAATCTGGTGCATTCATGGGGCTTTGTGCACTTTGTCTGAAGATGCTCTAGTGTTTTGTTTGTAAGTTTGTTGTGTACTGTTTTTTGTTTTGGTAATTGTTATTGTGACTTGTAATAAAGTTTTTGCAAAATTCAATTCTCTCTCTCTCTCTCTCTCTCTAATGATTATAATATATAAATAATGGTAATTTAAATGTTCTTGTGTTTCAGGTACCAGTGGAGTGGATGATGCTCATGTGTTCATCAGTTCTGGTGAAAATGTCCGTCTGCCCTGTAATAATCATCTTCATGACTGCACATCAACTACATGGACCTATAGCAGACATTTAGCAGCAGTTGAACTGATTTGTTTAGGGATAAAAAAGAAAGACATCGAGAGACATGAGAGACTGAGTCTGGGGTCTGACTGCTCTCTGAACATCAACAACATCATAAAAGAAGATTATGGAATTTACACCTGCCAACAATATGTGAATGACAAACAACAAGGAGCTGATGCACGTGTTTATCTGCATGTTCTTCATGGTAATTTTATGATTATATGATCAATTTAAAAAGTGCAAATTCTTCATTTAAACTCTCATGATGATTGAAAAGGGTGTTATTTTGTGTTTCAGTCTCTTCATCATCCTCACAGACTGAGATCAGTGCAGGCAGCTCTGTGACTCTCTACTGTCAGTTGTATTCATATACTGGAGTCTCTTGTGATGATTTGATCAGTCCTGAGGGAATTCAGCTGTTCTGGGTGAATCAGGCTGGTGTTAAACTGACAATATCAGACTCCAGATATCAGATATCAGCTCCAGGACTCTGTATCATCACTCTGAATACAACACTCCTGAATGAAGATGACAGCAGAGAGTGGAGATGTGAAGTTACTCACAGAAATCAAGTCAAGATCTCAGTCACATATATTGTCGAGAGATCAGGTGAAAAATCAATCTCATCAGTTATTGCTAATGTTAGTAACTCTATGGACTATTTATATCATTGAAGTAGAACAAACTGAGCTACAAAATCTTCTTTCAGTCTGACAGAAGAGAAACTCAAAGCACTGCTGCAAACTAATGAACTGCAGTCAAGTGTAACAGTCCAAAAAGAGCTGCTGTAAATAATGAAGAAACTGAAACTTGACAACAAAAACTGTATGTTTTTATTATGCAATGTGTTGATCATAGTTAAAATATGATGGTCACAGCAGGAGTTATAACAGTGAATCAAGCTAAAGTTAATGTAGCTGTGAATGTTGAACATAATTATTTTATTTGTTTGTTTGTTTTGATAAACGGTATCTGTTGTATTTGCAGTGTGCCGTATTTTTCGAAAAAAAAAAAAAAAGTCAAACCAGGGTAAACTTGTGCTGTTGAGAGAAACACACACAGAGGTCACATCGGTGTATAGGTCACATTTTATTATTACATTCAGAAATAATGTAAAATACTGGCAGATAAATTGAAACATTAACTCATTCATCATGAATTGTTGGTAACGCTTTATTTTGATGGTCCCTTTTGACCATTATGTTGATAATAAGTAACATTGCACCTATATGTCAACAAACTCTCATTAGAGTATTAGTTACTGTCTGATTAATATCTGCTCTTTATTGTGATGATCTCACAACAGACATTCGACTGACTATAAGTAACTTTGCCAGTACATGTCAGCATTGCTCTGGGTGGGTGTGTGTTCACTACTGTGTGTGTGTGCACTTGGATGGCTTAAATGCAGAGCACAAATTCCTTGGCTACGTGTCCTTTCCTTTATAGTCAACAGAATGTGTTAAAGGGACCATCAAAACTGTTTACAGAATTGTTAGTCTAGTGGAACATTAACAAAACAATTTGTTATATAACTACAAGATGAAAGATACATTTTTAGTGTAACTATGGACTACGATGACAAGAGTGATGTAGAATTTTTCACCATGAAGCTTACAGTGGTGATGCACCAGAGAGAAAACAGATTTCACAGTAAATTATCAAATTTCCAGCAGTAAGAGAGAAAAAAAGTGTTTTAAAGCTTTCTGCTTGTAGAACATCACAGTTATATTTGATATGAGAACAGTGGAGCCTGTAGATGGGAGTATGTATTATTTAATAAAAATATAATTATATTTTCAGAATGACAATTTTCTTCTCAAACATAGTCAGTGGGGTAAAACACCCCCCAGCCAGGTTGGGTAAAAAGCTCCTTTTTTTTTTAAGCTAAAACTGATATATAAAATATAATTATCACTAAAACTATGATAACATTTGTGAACACATATAAGTTTTGTTTCACAGAAAAAAAAAAAAAAATGCAGTGCTTAGGGGAGCATTTTCCCCCACTCTACCCTATGTAAAAACTTATTTATAAACTATATGTGTGTGTGTGTACCTGGTATTTATCACTTAATGGGGATATAGTTTGTACTATATAAAAACCATTACGCCTATGGAATGTCCCCATAAAACATGGAAACACAACATGTGTGTGTGTGTGTGTGAGAGAGAGAGAGAGAGAGAGAGAATTTTGCATTTCACCTATAAGTGTTTCACCTATAACCACTGTTTCCAAATGGGTCAGGAAGATATGTTGCAGAGCAGTCCAAAATGATAATGTCCCCATCTGAATAATAGGGACATTATTATTCTTAGAACGTCCCCCTAAAATCATATGAGGATCTATGAGCACCTGTACTTTTATAACCAAAAGAGGATGTTTTATGAATGTCCCTAATGTTCTGTAAAGGTTTGAGACTTTCGTCACCTTTAGAGAACTTTTAGACAACATTGCACAAGATTGAACATCCCCTCCTATGTGCATTACATGAGTTACTTTGGAATACAAATCATAGCAGTTTCAGATAATTTCAGATGATCAAAAAAAAAAAAAGAGGTTTAGATAATGATTTCTCTGACGCTTTGAAAACCCCTTTTCTACAGTATGATGCATCTGAACTAATCCATGTTTTACAGATCAAGATAAAACAACAGCAGTGATTGTGACAGCGATTTCTGTTTCTGCTGCTGCATTTGCTGTTTTTCTTCTTGTTGTTCTCTGGCTGATCTGCAGAAAAAGAGCTGGTGAGTTTCAGATTTCCTCCTTTCTAAAAATTAAAAACAGTTTAGATCTCACTTTAAGTCAAAGAACAATCATTTCAATCGTTCATTTGAATGGTCTTGTAATCTGAATGGAATTAGCATTGTTAGCATTCATGTTTTGCATACATGTTTTATTATAAATACTCATATAAGGCACATTATTTTTATTTTTTTCCTCAGATAATAAAAGGGAGACTTATGAATCAGTGGTGAGTTCAGTAATGAATTTAAAACTCTTTAAAGTTCAATAAAGTGTTATTTTTTCAGTTTTAACTGTTTGTTGTCTGAAGGTCAAAGGTGAGAATGAAGATAAAGGGACGTATGAAACAATCAACATGTCCATTCCTGCTGCTGCTAGAGACAATGTGAGTCAACGAAACATTCAACATTCAGTTCACTGTCTGTTCTAGAATGTGATTTACTGAGAGCTGTTGTATTATTGTACATATTACAATGAGATATAATTCTGATCTGTGTTTTAAACGTTGTTCGCTGCACGTTTGCATGTATGTTTAGGAGCAGACAGATGATGTGACTTATTCTGAAGTCTCTTCTTCCAGTAAAAAGCCAGTAAAATCACTCAATGTGAGTAGCAACACATTCCCTTATTCTTCATCACAGCAGCTTCTCTCATCTATATGCTGCTGAAATGTAGTTCTGAATCTCAATCTCAGACAAATGAAGCTCATGCGCTAATAATAATGACATTGATGGAGAAAATCTGTGCTGTTCTTTCAGGATCATAATGATACAGTGACTTACGCTGCCATCAGATGAACAGAAAATGAGCCGCGGGATGAACTTTACGCCTCTGTGAACAAGAACAAGAACAAATAAACATTAATGACACAGATCACTGCTGGAGCTCATCATATCAGCAGCAGACAATAATATTCACGACCTTGCTTTTTGGAAGACATTTGTTATTATCAATTAGAATGTGAAATATTTTAAAATGCTGTAAAAAACATTTCCTTTTTTTTTTTTACCAAATGGAGTAGAAACTACACTGTAAAAAAAAATCTGTAAAATCTATGGTGAAAAACTGGCAGCTTTGCCAGAATTTTACCATTTAAATAAATAAGTAAATAAATAAATAAAGAGAGCAACAAATTAGATTTTACAATTTTTGTCTTGAATTTAATGGATCGTTAGAAGATAAAAACTATTTAGTGATCGATAAACAAAGAAAAACACTTTCTTAAAGGGTTTTTGAGTTTCTGAACAGACAGCAGATCTTTGTGATTCTTGTGATAATTTTTTAAACCATCATTCAGAAAGTGAAAGTTCAGTTGAGATCACTGGAGCTCAAACTGAGAAAATGACTTCAATAACTGTACCTGAAGAAGAACTTTTCTGTCCCATGTGTCAGGAAATATACAAAAATCCTGTTATTTTATCATAGCATTTCCTAAGAAATTGTTCACCCAAAAATTAAACTGACTTTCATTTACTCAAACTCAAGTTGTTCCAAACATTTCTCTGTTCTGATGAACACAAAGGAAGATATTTTAAAGAAAGGCCAATTTATGGCACCACTGACATCCATAGTAGGAAAAAAAAATACTATAATAATAGTATTATAATACTAGTAGACTATAATACTAGTCAGTGGTGCCCCAGATCTGCTCTGTTTCCCACATTCTTCAAAATGTCATCCTCTGTGTTCAGCAAAAGAAATATATTTATACAGGTTTGGAACAACATGAGGGTGAGTAAATTAAATTATTGTATTTTGGGGTGATCTTTAAGTCATTCTACAATCTTGCAGCCTGAACCACATTAACAGTGTACCACTTTTTAAAGCAGAAACAATCACTTACAATCCTCTTTATCCTTTCCCCTTTTTTCTTATTTTATCCCCTTATTATCCACACCTATAATGAGTGCTAAACTTAATGCGCTTCACACTCCAAACCAGTAGGTGGCGGAAAAGGGTCTTTTATTTTCCTCTAAACTGTCAAAAACACAAGAAGAAGAAACGGAGACGCGGTTCGATCTGCGGTTTCAAAACAAATGATTTGCGACGTTTTCAAAGCATCACGAATCGTTTACAAGTGAAGACATGCATTCAGAGCAGCAGGAAGAACAGAAACCTGTAAAGATCGAGATTATTGAAGATTACAGTGAGAACACGAGTGATCCAGAAACCTTCAGAGTGAAGCAAGAAGATGCTGAAGAAGAAACAGGTTGGTGTTTATTCCTGATTCTTCATGAACGATGCTGTGAAACATTAAGGTTATTAAACTTGAAAAAATTGAATTAGATTTTATAGTTGTAGTCAGTCAGTAAAACGAAGCCTGTGTAGCCATTACATTTAAATAAATGTAAATATAACTTATTGTTAAATTATTAAGATGCTCTCTGATATTAAAACAACTTTAGTATCAGAAGTAACGTTACTAGTAAATAGTGTAAATAATGGCACAGATGATTGAGTGCTTTGATGATATGTAATAGTTCACAAAACAGGTTGTTTACAAAACAATACATTGATATCATGTACTCACATTTGTCATTATAAATGTGAATGAATTTTGTTTTAAAATGTAACTGCATACATGCTGTGAACAACATGATGCTGTATGAATAATGACAAAATAATGTTCTTGATAAACGGTTTTAATTCAATGATATAACAAATACTACAGATATGGTGCACAATATAACAAACTAACAAAGTACTACAAGTCATAGAGGTTTGGTGTTGAGCTCTCAGTTGGTGGAAACTGCATAACAATGCAACCACTCACATTTCTTTCAGAAAATATATAAAAGCATCATTTTCAAAAGCTTGTGTAAATGAATGGCCACTAACATTTTAAATTCATGTCATATTGCACGTGTTAACTTAAGACAAACAATATTTACATCGACAAATGCAGATTAAAATTTGCGAAATTAATTAGAAAAAATGTATTCACAATATTGCTATGTCTGATCAGCAAAGCTATAATTTATTTAATTTTTTTTTTTTTTTTGCTTTTTTTTTGCACTTTGCTGTCTCAAATGTAACAAAAGCGTCTGGAGAAATGTGTCGAAGTGAATACAGTTCAGTAAAAGTCAACAACATTTTTAATACTTGAGTAAACAGGAAATATCCTTTATTTTGTTCTTAAGTACAGCATCAATTAACGTTTGTAAGACTATAAATGAATATGTCCTCATGATCTAAGAAATAGCTTCCAGCACATAGACATATATGACATTATTAAAGTTTTTTTTTACCTTCATTTTAGACCTGTTAGAAGAGAATGAGGAAAGTGAAGAGCTGAATAAAGGGGAGAAGAATCATTATGTCCAAACTGGAGAAAAATCTTTGAATTACTCACAGACTGAAAGCGAATTTGTACTCAGAAAAAGAGCAGACAAAATCTTCACTTGCCCCCAGTGTGGAAAATCATTCCCGTACAAAAAAAGTCTTAAAGATCACTTGGGAATTCATACTGGAGAGAAACCTTTCACCTGTGATCAATGTGAGAAGAGTTTTACGTTAAAAAGAAACCTTAACGAACACATGAAAATCCACAACGGAGAGAAGCCGCACGCATGCAATCAGTGCGAGAAGAGATTCACACAAAAAATACACCTTAGGGAACACATGAAAATCCACACTGGAGAGAAGCCGCACTCGTGTGATCAATGTGGGAAGAGTTTCACACGAAAAGCAACACTTACGGATCACATGAGAATCCACACTGGAGAGCTGCTCCACAAATGTGGTCAATGCGGGAAGAGTTTTGTTCAAGCAGTCAGTCTTAAATCGCATCTGCGTTCTCATTCTGGAGAAAGACCGTTTAAGTGTAATCACTGTGACAAAAGGTTTTTTTGGGCAGAATCCCTGAAGAAACACCTGAGCGTTCACATACAGGAGAAGCCTCACGTGTGTTCCTTGTGTGGAAAGAGATTTTCACGACTGGACGCTTTTAAAATACATGAGAAACGACACAGTAGTGTGAAGGATCATGTGTGCTTTGATTGTGGAAAGTCCTTTTTTACAGATGATCAGCTGAAGCTGCACCAGAGGATTCACACTGGAGAAAAACCTTTCAAGTGTTCACAGTGTGACAAGGGATTCACTCGGGTGGAATCTCTGAAAACGCATGAGAAGATCCACACTGGAGAGAAACCGCACATGTGTGATCAGTGCGGAAAGCGTTTCACGCTAATAGGAAATCTTAAGGAACACATGAAGATCCACACCGGAGAGAAGCCGCACAAATGTGATCAGTGCGGGAGGAGTTTCACATTAAAAGGAAACCTTAAGGAACACATGAAAATCCACACTGGAGAGAAGCCACACATGTGTTCTTCATGTGGAAAACGTTTTACATGGCTGCATGCTTTAAAAGTGCACCAGAAGATACATACAAGTGTGAAAAGACATATGCTAAAGCTGAAAAATTAAAAAGAAATTCAGAGAAAAGTGACTAAGCCTGGTTTCTCCCAAGGTTTTTTTTCTCCATTTCTGTCACAGATGGAGTTTTGGTTCCTTGGCTTGCTTAGTTGAGAACACTTAATTTATGGCAGTATTGTCGACTTGATTTAGCTGAAAAAATGTGTTTACTATTGTCCTCCTGCATTATCGACACACTATTCTTTTGTTTAGCACTGTAAAACCACTTTGACACAATCTATGAATTTGTATCTGTAGGCATCATTAGTAGTGTCCTTAAATACAGTTCTTCAGATCCAGCACTTTCAAGTGCAACTTTGTATCATCAAGAACAGCAGTGTTGAGACTGAAATTAACTTGAGTTTCATATTCAAAGTGTGTCAGTTTATTTAATGTCTTTTATTAAACAAAACACATTATATATATATATATATATATATATATATATATTTGATAGTCTAAACATCTGAAAAATGTCACTTTATGCACAGATTTTCTACGTTAAAAAAGGGAAATAATCATGTGTTTATGGATGTGACTGAAAAAAGACACTGTTTTTGAGAGTTAATTAAAATGCACAAACCAGACACAGTAATACCCAACAAATAGAGAAGCAATGGCTCTTCACAGAACATATAATTGTTACTTTATTTTTATGTTGATGTGTCTATTTATGAGGGATATGTACTGTTATGGATGTGACAAGCCTGACATTTATTTCTGATATTTATTTTAACGTATCCTTTATCATTGTGCTTAGAATATCTAGTTAATCTTCCATGTATTTACAAAGTGCAGATGTTAAGATAAACTGCAATTTAGCTTTGCAACTGGATGCTTCTTTATTTCTCTCCTTCATGTTTCATTGGACATTTTGTAAGTCAGTAAAGAGAGAAATGTCTTATATTTGTTTACCATAGAGGTGGAGAGATGAAGCCTTGTGAAAAACTGAATATTTTCATTCAAGTGGTTCACAGAAGGGCTCGTTTCTCAAGGCTTCATTTGCTCACAAAACCACCTGGTGGTCAAAGAGTGTAGAAGAAGCAGATACATTACAGATGACCTGATGTGATCTGTGATACACTGCATTTTGCACCACTTTAGGCTTAGAAATAACAGTGAAATTAATTTATTTATATGAATATAATTTATATTTTCTGGTGGTATAAAATGATTGCATAACACAACTGCGTAATAAATGTATTGGCTTGAAATGAATGGAGATGTCAAATGTGTGTAAATCAAGTTTTTGCTAATAATAGATGGGAGGGGCAACATTATTAGTCTAAAACTGGAAAGTGTCTGGGTTTAACTGGGCAGAGGACTGAATTTGCAAGATTCAAATTATTTCTGAACCATTTAGGTAGAAACCAGAGTTCGGACGTCATCAATGACATCATTGTTAAACAATAAAACAACATAAGCCTCGATACTTCACTGAAAGCTTCCAGAATTTCTCAATGCACTCCGAAGCTTTGGCACAGAGTGTAACATCACTAGTTTACCAACTAAGCATTGACTGAACTAGTTACTCATTTTACACTGGTGGCTGTAAAGCTTCAATTGCCATGGACACCAGCCAACAGCATCCTGATCCCACTGGATCCATCTCAGGGGGGGACTAGACTGTTACCCAATGTGGCTCAAATGTTGGCACAAAATCCTGCATCCCAAGACTGGTGGTCTTAGTGGGCTATCCCTTGTCCATGTTCCCAGTGTTTGATTCACTGCTATTTTGTATTGATTTTTTTGCTGTTTTTGTAGTACCTAAGTAGTTTAGCATCCAAATGTTACATTGCAAATATGGAAACTTTGGACTGTATGAGAGATGCACGAACCCAACATCGGTGTAGCAGCCAGGTTGAAAATAAAGGATTTTGCTCATCCACTGTTGTACTGTTTTCCTTTCTCTGTTTATTGTATTTAGTAACTTCACAACACCGTAAGAGCTAGAACAGATGAAATAAACAATATTAGAATTTGTAATGAATTCACTTTCATATAAATAAACAAAACAATTGATTACACTCTTAAAACTAAAGGTGCTTCACGATGCCATAGAAGAACCTTTTTTTTTTGTCTAAATGGTTCCATAAAGAACCTTTAACATCTGAAGAACCTTTTTTCACATTAGGTTCTTTGTGGTGAAAGAAGGTTCTTCAGATTATAAAAAGGTAAGAAAGAGATGTTCTTTGAAGAACCTTTGACTGAATGGTTCTTTGTCGAACCAAAAATGGTTCTTCTATGGCATCATTTTGATACCTGAGTTTCTGAGTTAGACGGCCCATAAACTGTAAAGGGTGGAAGGGACAGTGATTGCTACTGTCAGTGCTATTCTTTATTAGTTTTTCCACAACAACTACATCATCTTGTCTTGTCGTTAAAGAAGTCTTTACATTATCTTTACCTGAATTGACCCTTCAGCTTGATTTTGAGCTTGCTGTTTGTTTTTGAGCTTGCTGTTTGTTTACCAGCATCAGCTCCTCCAAAAACAGAAACATAGAAGCTCCAGTCACGAGCTCGCTTTGATCTGTAAGGTACTTCAGCCTTTTCTTTCTTGTGTTTTTCTTCAGCTTCTTGTAAATCTTTGGCCTTTTCTGTTTCATATTTTTCTCTAGTTTCTTGTAAAACTTTAGCTGCTTTTTTCTCAAGATTTTATTCGCATTCTGCTCGTATTCTCGATTCATACTGAATTCTTTCTTGTAGTTTTTTGTATTTCTTTCTCATGTTGTTTTCCATAATGTATTTGATGTAGTTGTTCTGCTAAAGCCTTTTCTTTTCCTTTATTCTCCTCTTCAAACTCTGACTGTTTCTTCTTCTTCTCCAGTTTTTTCTGCAGCTTTTTGCGTAGATTCTTATTTGTTTCTTTCTTGATCTCCTTTTCTCTCAATTTGAATTCCTCCTCTCATTTTCTGAGTTCACTCTGCATCTTTAGTCTTTCTCTCTCATTTTCTTTCTTCATTTGTTCTATTTCTGCATCATATTTGGCTTCTTAATAATATCTTAATACCAGACCTCGTATTCTTAAAGCATCTCAGAATCCTCTCAGAGAGCTCCTAAAGTCTTAGTTTAAGAGTGATTCAGGACCAATCTGAAAGCAACTCTGAGTGAGGAAAAGACAAAAGTCTTAGTGAGGAGACGGGGCTGACCCAGTTGCTAAGTATGACACCTTTTGAAGACTGATTGATTGGTCTCCATCAAAAAAAAAACAAAACAAAAAAAAACAGCGCTTTTAAATAGGTTCTGTCTTCACTTTGAAATTACAGGCCTATTTTCCTGTTTTACCTAAATCACACACAGACACACACATACTTTTTTTTTTTTTATTTCTGTCACATAGGCATTTCTGCAGTTTATCAGAGATGTTTTCAGGTCACAAACATAATCACTGCACAATCTAATCTGTGTGTGTGCAACACATTGCTTCTCTCTCTGCATCTTCCTGTCATTTTCTCTTTTGCTAAAAACTTAAGCACTGTCTGCGGATTGTACACAGCATGGATGTTAATATGTTATATTTATTAAAATTAATATTTTTAAGTCTGATGACAGAAAGAGATGGGATTTTATGGTTCTTTCTTATTCTTATTAGTTTCATTTATTAAAAATTTGTTTTGCATTTTAGTTGCTTCATCTTTTGAAATGCCCGTTCTAACCAATGTATCATTTCAGCACAATAATAATTTACCTCATTATTAGCTTATGATGGATCACAAAAGAAACATTTAACATTCTACTAATATATCTGGTTAACACATTTCATTAGTTAAACTCAAACTCTACCTGTAATGTGTGCCATTATATCACCAACACCAACAAACTCAAAATCAAAGGTCAAATTTGATTGACACGTCAATAAAAATCAATAAAACAACCATGTGACTAATATGTATTTCCCTGTGGAGACTTTTGAACAGACATCCACATATTTTCCAGTTCCATTCTGGGATTAGATCATTATTGTAGTTATTAATATGTTTCTGCCATGTTGTTCAACATTGTACCCATTTCCATATTCCAGATTGACAATGTCAAGATTCATCAGGCTCAAATTGAGAAGAATTGATTTATTTTTATTTATGTATTTATTTATTTATTTACTTACTTACTTACTTATTTAGTTATTATTATCATTATTATTTAATGTTGCATTCCAGGTAACTCAAAATTCAGATTTTTCTCACCTCCTACGTGGAAATAATGTCTGGAACACCGTTGAAGTCCAACCCTATCTGACCTGTGAACTGAGGGCAGATTCACCCATTTCTGCATTATCTGTTCTCCTTCCTGCTCTTATTCTTTAGGTGATTTGTAATAAAAGAATAAATAAATAAATATAGCTGGAGCTGGTGAGTTTTCACAATTCTTTTAACGACGGGATACTTTTTTTTTTTATGAGTGAGTCAACAGTACAGACTTTTATTTTGAAAGAGACTGAAACAGGGTTGTAAACAAGGATGTTGTTTTTACTTTCAACAACAGCTTGTAAGATGCAGCCAACAAATGCACTGAGCAGCGCTGTCATCAGAAATCACCCTTAACAGATGAAGGAAATTAACATTACGACAAAGATCACAGTGGACCTTCAAACTAATGTTTTATTGTAAAAATGAGTCTGAGCTGAAGAATGAATGCTGTTTCAGATGCAGTTAATCACACTCCCCCAGTCCATCTCTCTCATAATACTCTAATAAGTGATAAGGTACTGGAGGCCATGCTGTATTGTGAATTAATCACCGCTGAAGGGGTTGTTAGGCATGACACAAAGCAGAGTGGTCTCGAAATTAAAGATGAATGATGCAACACAACACCAACAGGAGTCAATTATATTTCATTAAATAAATAACAAGCAGTTAATTCTATAGAAATACATGATACATGGAACAGTTTTGATACTATATTATTGATTATGTTGCTAGGGTGGTTGCTAAGGGTGTTGTACAGTGAAACCCACAACCGTTGGGTGAAGCATTTACAGCCTTGAACATGTGGAAACAGTGTTGTCAGAATCAGCATTGGCAGCTGATGCATCTCTCCACCAAAAAAATAAACAAACAACAACAACAAAAAACACTTTAGATACACTCCACAAATGATACTAACAGTGAATTTGTAAATGGTTTGCAGCAAACACTGATACGAAAGAAAGAAGCTGAGTTTCAGTTGTAGAAATTGTAGAAAAGAAAGAAGAAGAACTGACATCTCAATGTGTGAGAATTAACAGACATCCGTCTAAACTGGATACAGAGATGATCTCAGATCAGTGTGGGTTAAACAAGTGTGGTAAAAATAATGTTTCCACAGCCAACAGTAACAGAAACACAAAGAGACAAAAGACGACCATTAGTGTTGAGAGGAAAAATAATTAATCATATCAACACACGTTTATGGGTTCATATGATAAAAAAATAGTACAATACAAATGTCTCAAAAACTTAGAGACATTTGTTGCTTAAAACAAGGCGACAGAGTCAAGTCTTTCCCCTGTTGATTCCCATATATTTGGGAGAGGAGGGGGTGGGGTGGGACACATTTGGGATCCTGTCTTGCTCACAGAAAGTGCTTGAGAAACGGTGTCTCCTCCATGACTCAGTACACTTTCAACTCATTTTTCAGTATCAAGCAAGATACAACATTCACGTTACATGATTTGACTGATTTTTAAGCAGAAAGGGCGACAGTGCACCACATTAAAATAACATTCATGTTTTTGTAACTGCTGACCAAGATCAAAAACAAAACTAAATTTAAATCATCCTTGAGAGCAAACATGTGCATTTTGTGTATAGAGAGAATTGGCTCTATTCCTATTACAGTATAAGTGTAGTGTAAATTACATTTAAACATCAATGAAAAAGACATATTAGTGATATTTAGAAGACATTTCTACACATCTTAATTCTGACTGACACTGGCAGAATTTAAAAACTCTGACAATCAGATCAGAGGAAGTGAACAAACACAGGAAGAGCTGATAGTATTTAAAGAAAGAGTTGTGAGCATATAATGAAGAGGAAGACTGACAGAAAGAGAAAATGACTGATAAGTGTCATTTGTGTCTGCTGGGACTGATCATTCTCTCTTCACTTCTCACAGGTAAACACATTTCTGCATGCTCTTTAAAGAGTTCAACATATATCTTCATACAATAAAGTTTCATTCAATAATAATATATATATATATTATGTAACTTAATGTTCTTGTGTTTCAGGTACCAGTGGAGTGGATGATGCTCATGTGTTCATCAGTTCTGGTGAAAATGTCCGTCTGCCCTGTAATAATGATCTTCATGACTGCACATCAACTACATGGATCTATGACAGACTTTCAGCATTAGTTGAACTGATTGGTTTAGGGATAAAGAAGAAAGACATTGAGAGACATGAGAGACTGAGTCTGGGGTCTGACTGCTCTCTGAACATCAACAACATCATAAAAGAAGATTATGGATTTTACAGGTGCCGACAATATGTGAATGACAAACAACATGGAGCTGATGCATGTGTTTATCTACATGTTCTTCATGGTAATTTTATGATTATATGGTCAGTTTAAAAAAAGTGAAAATTGTTAATTTAATCTCCCATGATGATTGAAAAGTGTGTGATTTGTGTGTTATTTTGTGTTTCAGTCTCTTCATCATCCTCACAGACTGAGATCAGTGCAGGCAGCTCTGTGACTCTCTACTGTCAGTTGTATTCATTTGCTGGAGTCTCTTGTGATGATTGGATCCGTTCTGAGGGAATTCAGCTGTTCTGGGTGAATCAGGCTGGTGTTAAACTGACAAAATCAAACTCCAGATATCGGATATCAGCTCGAAGACACTGTATCATCACTCTGACTACAACACTCCTGAATGAAGATGACAACAGAGAGTGGAGATGTGAAGTTACTCACAGAAATCAAGTCAAGACCTCAGTCACATATACTGTCAAGAGTTCAGGTGAGAAAACAATCTCATGGAGGTCTCTGAATGAGATATAATCATCATATTCTACAGTATGATGCATCTGAACCAACATTCATCTTTACAGCTCAAGATAAAACAACGACAGCAGTGATTCCAGTCCACATCACAGACTCTCAGGTTCACGTAACTAAAGGTACATCATCACTGATTTCCCACATCAGTGTTTTGCAGTGGCTCTCAGATGCTGTTTTCTTGTATGAGCTAGTGTGCTTTAATGTTTAACCAGTAAGTTTGTTTTGAAATGCTTTTATTTTGTTAAAAATGGAAGAAAGTCACACTTCTGGTGCTCGTAGTTAAAAATGACCAGCCTACAAAAAACAGCTTATAGATCTCTCGTTATGCTATACAATGTAAGAAAAAGTGAGGAGGACGTAGAAGATCTTGATGAAGATGTTTATTGCAGCATAGCAGTGGCAAAGTGCATGTTGTACCTTGGGTTCAACGGAGTCTGAATGAACCCAGAACATCCTTGGCTCAAACCTTTTATACAGATTAAGTTTACTAACCTTAATGTAAATGAAGTCGCTCCTTTCATAGCAGCTGTGGTCTGTATGTTGATCATGTTTTAACACCTCTTTGTCTGAGATGGTTCTCAGTGTCTCACACCCGCTTCCATGCTACAATGGGTCACAATTTGCTCCGGATGTAATCATCCTAAATGGTCTAGAAACAACACAACTGTTGAGTTTCTTCTTCTCTATAATAATTAAGCCATTTTGGGAAATGAGCATGATTCAACATATTGTGGAGTGGAATCTGGGTCGAGGCAGACTATAATTTCTTACAACAATCACCAAATAATTTTCATCAACATGTTCCTCACAGTTAGGGCAGGTTTTGTATTTATATTTTAAACTCATTGATCCTCACTGATCTGATAAAGTTAACCTTTGTGAAAATTCAAATGTAATACTCAAAATAGTTTGTGTAAATGATTGAGTGAGTGTGTGTGTGTGTGTGTGTTTCAGGGAGGGGGGTTATATATGGTTATACGGTTTACATACTGGTGGGGACTTAAACCTGAATTCACAGTTGTACAAAATATGAGTACAAAAGCTTATGAATCATACAGAGTTTTTTTTTTGAGAAAGTAAAAATGCAGAAAGTTTCCTGTGACATCCAGGTAGGTTTAGGTGTAGGGATGGTGATAGAAAATATGGTTTGTACAGTATAATTATGCCTAAGGATAGCTGACCAGACGTGTGTGGGTGTGTGGGTGTGTGCACCTGGTATTCATCACGTTATGGGGACCAAATGTCCCCACAAGGATAGTAATACCAGTAAATTTTGACCTTGTGGGGACATTTGTGAGGTCCCCATGAGGAAACAGGCTTATAAATCATGCACAATGAGTTTTTTTGAGAAAGTAAAAGTGTGCACAGTCTCCTGTGAGGGCTAGGTTTAGGTGTAGGGTAGGTGTAGGGCGATAGAAAATACGGTTTGTACAGTATAAAAACCATTACGCCTATGGAATGTCCCCATAAAACATGTAAACCCAACATGTGTGGGTGGGTGTGTGTGGGGTGGGTGTGTGTGTGTGGGTGGGTGTGTGTGTGGTGTGGGTGTGTGTGGGTGGTGTGTGTGTGGTGTAATTGTGTGCATGTATCCACACACAGAAGTCATAATCAGTATAATCTGGTTTCAGAGATAATCTCTAACAAACTAACTGGGTTCTGAGTAACATGTTTTGAACCCTCAACAGTGAGATCACAGCTCTGAAAGGTGTAAAATGTAAAATAGCTGTCAACCATCTCAGCATTATAAGAACAACTACACAATTACTGCCTTTAAATGAAGCAACATGAAGTATAACGTTAATGTTTCTCTGGTCATTCTCAACTGAAGCACAGGCTCCTCTGTAGACTCTCTCCATCAGCTCTTATTGTATGGACTTTGCCCCTGGCCTGATAATGTGTGTAACCCTGGTTTTCTAAATAGGAAACAATTTGCTGCATTGCCATTCACCATCTTTAAGTGCTTCCTTCATCATGGAAAATCTGAGGTGGGATGGTGTGAGCACACTCTTATGAGGCATATGTGACTTATTCATCTGAGGCAGTGCAAAGCACCACCGACCGGTGAATTGGTGTGATGGTCTCAGGCCTTCAGACAATCAATACACTGGGGGTGATTTCTCATATAGTGCCATCATCACAGCATCTTGTTTTCTATTCAGGAAATCAGTTACACACAGTGTGTAGCTGAGACATTTTCATTTATGAATATAGTTCATTCAGGTCCAGTATATATTTATACATATTAATGTGATCTGAAGTATTAAGATGTTACATTTATACAGTATGTTTGAACTGAGCTAACATATATAATCACAGATCCAGGAGAAACTGACGTCAGTAGCACTGATGGATCATTAATCAGAGGTATGACACATCTTCATGTGCAGTTCACTAATTATGACAATCAATCTGCTGTGCTTTGTCAAGAATTTTTCAGTGTGTGTTTTTATCCTGATTGTGTCTCTCTCATCTGTCCACAAATCTTTCCTGCAGTGATTGTGATTATTGTTGAGTTTGCAGTGTTTGCTGCTCCTACTGTGATTCTTCTTCAGATCATCTGTGCAAGAAGAGCTGGTGAGTTTTTGAGATGATTCACATTGATGTGGAACTGTGATCTGTTTTAACGTCACTCAGTCTGTCATGTCACTGCTGGTGTGAGTACAGTGTGTGTGTTTGGATGCTGCTTCACACTGGGGCTGTGTTTGTTTGGTTTAGTCGCTGATGTTTAAATGTTTGTTTCTCCCCGTTTCAACAATGGACTTCAACCATTTTAGACATTAATCCTACAATGGACTTCAATCTAACAGAACTATGCTCTCGCGTTCAATAGTATGTTCCTGCACAAACAGAGGCTGCAGTTCCAGGACTGCTTTTCTAGGACCTTAGTTTTTTGGACAGTGTCATCTAGACCTGGAGACCTGATTCAAACATCAAACAGATGCAAAGACTAGATCTTTGAAAACTATTTTTAATGTAAGTGCTGGAGTTTCTTGACTGTTGGAGGTGGTGTCCACAATCTCCATTCAGGCTATTTAGCTGTGCAAAACAGTTCATTGGATGTTGTGATGCTCGCTGCTGGTATTTGTATTCAAAATATTTTACACTTAGCATACTAATAAACACACTAATTTGTAATGCAATTGTTTTACTGTTTACTGCACTTTGTTATGTGCCACACATCAGACGTGAAGCGCTGCACTGTGACTAATAAACTGAAGTCTCACAAACACACAAGTCTTTCAGTTCAGAAAACTGAACTGCAAACCAGAATATATTGAAATAAATTAGGCTAAATATTTCAAGAGGGATACCAATGGATATGTTTAGGGTTACGAGTTGGCTAGGACAATAATTAAGTGTAGGCAATTGCTATAAAATAGCAAGAGCCACTTATACATACATACAAAAATAAATAAATACAAAAAACTTTCACATCCTAGAAATGCGATGAGCTTAAATGCTCGCGCGGTGCATTATGGGATTGAAAGCAGCACAGAGTAAGCGATGAGAGTGTCAAAAATGTTGGCCTTTCCTTGACTTCATGGAAATATCGGGCGAAAAAAAAAAAAAAAAAAGGGTGAAAACCAATCGCTGTGAAAAGTAGGCAAGGCAAGATTTTAACGTACTGTATGTTACCAAGTGTTTGCTGAACTGGTGGATTACTGTAAACAGGGTATAAACATAGTTTTCAGAGAAGTGCTCTGCCCTAAATTTGACACGTCCCAAAGCAGTGGTGTTGTAGTGTTGCCAGCGGCACTGAGTGCAGATTTGATGCTGTAGATGCTGGTTTGGACATATGTATTTCCTCACTTCCAGGGGCGGCTCTACCGGGGTGGCACGCGGTGGCAATTGCCACCCTAAGAAAAAGCTGTGCCACCCCACTTGCCACCCCAGAATTATCACATAACAAAATATAAATGTAAGCAGTGTTTCATGTGCTACTTTTCAGCCGCAGCAATGACAGCGTAATGCAAAATAATGGCAAAAACACGTCTTTTTATAAAATGTGCACGACAGTTGCACGCGCACGCAGCGCGCCCAGTGTATTCAACATCATTAACAAATGACTTTTATGAACCGGTTCTTTTTGAGTCAAAAACACAAAGCGCGGCCCAGTTCACTAATGAATTGTTTTAAATTTGTTCGTGAATCATATAATTACTGCTTCTTGGCTAACTCAGAGTCCTCTGAGAAATCTAATCCCGTCTGGATGTGTCTGAGATTTATTGTGTAATTGTTTGGTGATCCCATTCTCTGACCGCTCGCTCCACATTCATCATGGATATAGGCCTTGCCGTATCTGACGAAACAATAATAGCATGAAATCAATAAGAAGATGCTGATCACGGAAACTAATACCAGAGTTAGGTAGGCATTTGGTCGTATTGCAGTTTTCTTGATTGTTAACACAACTGTTGTTGTGTTAATGTAACTGATGTTTGTTAATGTAACTGATGTTAGTTGACTTATATTCCCAAACCATTCATTCAGTGCTAAAAACAAAGACACATTTCTCAAAAAGTTTAACAATACGTAAGTTAAACATTAATTAGCAAAACTGATGACGCACCAATCAGAATCTCTGCATCCAACAACAGAGAGAGGAGAGAAATTAATGAATCATTTACATGGGTTTATACTTACACATACAGTATAATTAGTACAGTACCAGTATATTAGATGATGGAAATTTCACCATCCTATATGTACAGTAAACTGTAGTACATGTTGTACACCTTCAAAAGTAGAGTCTAGAGACATAGCCTTGTGTCAGGAGACCAAGTTGTACTGTATAATCGAATGAAAATTTAGCCAAATGTGCAGAGGATGCTGAATTTAATTTTTAATTTATTTTTTTACTGTACTGTATTGTGGGGCATACCAAGTTTTTTAACAGTAGTAAATTTATTTATTTTTTTTTTCCCAAAAGCTAATTGCTGAATTAACAATCTGTAATTTAATTTATGTTGTATACTGTAATAGACATTGAGTTGCAAATTAATTCCTAATAAGAGCATTTTGTTAGTGTTATTGATCTCAGGAGTGTTCACTGGGCAGGAGAGTCATTGTTGTATTTGAATTGTGTGTAATCATTTAAGACCTGTAATAACTAGATTGAAACATTTGAAAGGCATGTTTATTCTGGATTGTCTTAAGACTTGTTTAAAAATATAAATAGTTTGGTCAGATGTTCTAGATGTTTAGTGAAGTGTTGCTAGTTAGTTGTTAGGATAATCTGGGTGGTTGCTAGGCTCTTGCTATGCAGTTGCTGGGGTGTTGCTAGATTATATAATTGATGTGTTCTGGGTAATTACAGACATTTCCGCCTCTGCTAATAACAGAAAATCAAAATTGTTTTCAAAACTGATCATTTCAGTGCTTTGATATTATAATATTTCTAACTAATGTTAGGAAATTAACATTAAATCATTGACATTAACATCTTAAACTTGCACTAAAACGTGATTTATACCATCTAAGCAGTAATTTAATAGGATCACGTGTCTTCTTCAGTGATTCAAGCTTAGAAACATTTACCATATAACCTGTTAAAGTTTTTATATATTGTTTACTGACTTGGTGCCATGATGGACATTGAAATGTTATTTATTTTTCATTTTAAACAGTATAGATGATTACTTAATGGTAATGCAAATCCCCAAAAACTATGGATGGGGGCTTCCTTTGGTGTTGCCACCCCTCATATGCCACCCCTTTGCCGCCCTAAAAATTATTTTCTAGATCCGCCCCTGAACAGGTTAAATATTGAAGTATTAGAAAAGGTAATGGGAAATCAGAAAGTGATATGGTGTGGAGATTTTAATGCATATAATACTTTATAATGAAGTGATAATACTGATCATAATGGTAAGATAATAGAAGAAATGATTGATTTGAAGGGTTTGATATGTGTGAATGATGGTAGAGCTACTAGAATTGATGTGGTCAGGGGTTGATGCTCTTCTATAGATTTAACACTGGTGTCTGAAGGTTTATCAGGGAAATGTATGTGGATATTTGAGAGGATTCAACAATAGAGAGCGATCACTATGTTATTAACTGTAAAATAGACATGAATGTTAATGACAATATAGAGGATAGGATAGATAGATGGACATTTAAAATGGCTAATCGACAGACATTCAAATACATCAGTGAGGTAAAGTTACAAGAGTTGAGTTTTAATGAGGAAATAGAGGATATAGACATTTATAATGAAACATTATGTGCGGTATTGTATAATACAGCTGAAGAAATTATTGGATAAAGTAAAGAAATAAAAAGGAAGAAATCAGTCCCATGGTGGACAGAATTAAGTAGCAAAGCAATTCAAGAGAGAAATAAGGCTTTTAAAATGGTTAAGAAGACATATTTGATAACTAAAACAAACTGTGATTAAGTTATTGTGATTCTATATGTTAGTGAAGTGTGTGTTTGATCAGAAAGATGGGTGAGTGTGTGTGTGTGTGTGTGTGTGTTTGTTCACTACTCACTACTGTGTGTGTGCACTTGGATGGGTTAAATGCAGAGCACATATTCCAAGTATGGGTCACCATACTTGGCCACATGTCAGGTCCTTTACTTTTCCTTTTTTCAGTTGACTCCACTAGTGGCCACCACTGTGCAAAAAGCTTCTTTACATGCAAGTCTATACAAATGTAACTCTTTGAGTTGTAAAACACCAGTGTTTAATTAGGCCAATCACTGAGAGTCTTGTGTATTGTGAGAAGTTGGTCATTTTTACATCCATAAATGTCCTTATGCGAGTGCGTATTTCTTTTTTTTTTTTTTCTGTTGTCTCTCTTGTTCATTCTTTCCTCTATTGATCTTTTTAGGCTGCATCCCGTGACTGCTGATTGGCTCCGTAAGCTGTCAGTCATCATTATCAGATGTGACATGGACCTGTCTGCTGCGAGTGAAGTTTCTACCAGTTAAAAGGACGCTGGAAGGATTGATTCGAGAGCGCTGTTTCTTTTGCTCCCAGACTTTTGTGTTTTTTGCTTGTTTTTGTTTGTTTTGATTTATGCTGAAATTATTTTGTGTTTAGTTTGACATCTGTTAAACCTTGCCACCTTTCGATTCGTTGTTTTGCTTGTTATTTCTTTGTTTTGGATGGCGTTGCTCTCTGAGCTTTTTTGAGCTAATGCTCTGTGATGTTTACTCTTTACCCAAGAGGAAGGTGGATAGGGAAGATGTCGTACGACTTCCATTGTGCAACACTTAAGTAACACTGTGTATAGAGACCCCAGGTAAGAGGTGAACGCCACCTTTTGTATGTTTTTATTTTGTTAGCTGAGAGTAGGGAAACATACGGCGCTTGGTGCTGAAGATTTATTATCTTTTTTTTTTTCTCTTCCCACCCCTTTAGCTAGGTTAGAGGTTGGAAATATTTATTTTTCCCCATTTCTTTTCTTTGGCGTCACTAGTGTCCCCTTTTCTCTTGGGTTATTTTTGTTTTGGTTTTCTTTCCCCAACATTGTACATCCTGGTTGTTTCCTTATTTATATGCTTTTGAAAATATATATATATATATATATTTTTTTTTTTGTAAATATATTTTGTACTTTCCTTTTCACTTTGTACATTAAAACCACTTTTGTTGGTAGTTCCTCTGTCTTTGCATTTTCTCTTGTCTCCTCCTTTCTGCAATGTTGCCACAATCTCAATGTTACTCCCTTTAACCCCTAGACCATCTTAAGGGTCGTAACAGTCATCCTCATATAGGATGTGCTCATCTTCATCAGATGGTCAGTTTGATGGATTTAGAGCAGCTGCAGCAGAAATAATTCTGTTCTCATCAGTCTGCACTCAATGTTGTTGGTCAGAGAAATGAAAAAGTGTTCATGAAACACCTCTACCTTCTGATGGTCTCCATCACATGCATGAGACACATTTACAGCCTTGAACAAGTGGAAACTTTCAAGTTGCTCATTCGTGCATCTTTCATTCACACTTGTCACAGTGTCGTCAGAATCAGCACTGACAGTTGCAGTGTCTCCTTTTGCAGAAACAGGCGTAAGGCCTGCAGGGTCATCCACATCTCTACTAAAAACACTCTCATTTTAGCATGAATGGCCCTACATCTGGCCCTTTATGTGGTTTGATTTGTCTTAGCTCAGTTCTCCAAAGAGTTTGACCAATGCTGATTAGATGCAAGATCTCATAAGACAGTCATTGTATCTCTCTCTAATCAAACACACCTGATTCATTCATCAGTTCATCAATAGAGACTCCAGTGCTAGAAACATTGTTGAGGAGACTCCAGGAACTGGTTTGGGAATCACTGGTCCATGGAAATGTGCAGAAATACAGTATATGTGCTACTGTATATCAGATTCTTCATTCCTGCTCCTGGAGAAACATTTTTCAACTGTAATTAAATGCATCTCAATCAACTAATCAAGGTCTTTCAAATTCAGGTGTTTGGATGATGAACTCTGCCTTACGTGAAAACGCTGAAATAAAGATTTTAGATAAACTGCACCAATTAAATTAACACTGAACTTGTAATCAGATTGCAGCAAACATTTAAACAGAGAAAAAAAATGAGAAATTCATTTCTAGAAACACTGTTAAAGAAAGAAGAGGAACTGTGATCTGAATGTGTGAAAATTCACAGTCATCCATCCAAACTGGGTTCAGAGATGATCTCAGATCTGTGTGGGTTAAACTAGTGCAGTCAAACTAACTGAGTTTCCACAGCCAGCAGTAACACACTTCTGAAAACACTAGATCACAAACCACAACACAAAGACACAAAATACATACATTAGTGCTGAGAGGAGGAAAAAAAAAAAAAAACTTAAAGTGCTTATTGTTTCTGTAATTTTTTCTGTACATTTTTGCCCCCAAAAAAGCAAAGAAAGACCTCATTTTGGTCCATTAATACTGTGTACATGAAAATCCATCAGGAACTGTGTCACCGAGTCTCTCAGATTACAGACATTACATTGCATTTTGTGGTTACCGCCACTAGAGGGGCCTGTAGAATCCTGTGGAGTTTCTTAAACTGCCCCTATTATGGATTATAAAAGGTTCATATTTTGGTTTTGGGAGTCCCCAACAACAGGTTTACATGCATGCAAGGTCAAAAAACACTTTTATTGTCTTATAATATGCATTTCTTTTTACTTTATTTGCTCAACGACTCCCAAACTGTTTGTTAAAACGAATCATTTGTCCAAACCAGTCCTTTGCTGACACTAATCTGCGGTGATTGGTCCGATGACCCAGTCTTTTGTGATTGGTTTAACGTTACTGCAGTGAATTTCAAACACGGAACACACATCACCGTTACTCTCGCCCACAACAACACCCAAACAGCCATAGTATATGCGTCAACACAACGCAGAAACGTATTGATAAAGCACTGCAGCTTGTACACCAACGTATTGTTCTATTCGTTGTCAGAACTTAAAGTAATAACAACAACAAACATTCACTATTCATCGACACATTTCTAGACAATAGTGAGTGAACAGATAAAGCTGTCAGCGGTTAGTCAGAGACCTACGAGCTGAACACAGCACACACAACTAAATATTTTACATGATACAGAGTAACGTTACATGAGAGCAACACGTTTTAAAGGATTACTCCACTTTCAGAATAAACATGTCATCCAAGATGTTCAATCAATCAATCAAATTTTATTTATATAGCGCCTTACAACAACCAAAAAGTTGCCGAGGGCGCTTTCCAGGAGAAAAACAAGACTTACAGTAGACAACAATAAATAAAAACACAAATGTACATAAAACAGCAATCGAGTCAGTGACTACATATCAAAAGCTTGTCTAAAAAGATGTGTCTTCAACTGTGATTTAAAAACACACAACTCAGTGTTGTTTCGAAGCTGTTCCGGAAGTACGTTCCACAGCTTTGGGCCCTGAACTGCAAATGACCGGCCTCCAAACGTTTTGTAATTAAACTTCGGCATAACCAGCGCGGTGTGTTCAGAGGAGTGCAGAGTTCTGGCTGGTTGATAAACCACTACCAACTCCGCGAGGTAGACAGGGGCCAGACCATTAATGGCCTTGAACACAAACATCAGGATCTTAAACTCCACCCTGAACCACACTGGGAGCCAGTGAAGAGAGCGGAGGACTGGACTGATGTGAGAGCGTTTAGAAGTATTGGAGAGGAGACGTGCTGCGGCGTTTTGTACCAGTTGTAGCCGATTAAGGAGTGATTGATTAAGTCCAGTGTAAAGGGCATTACAGTAGTCAAGCCGTGAGCTGATGAAGGCATGGACAGCCTTTTCAAGATCAGCTCGGGACAGGAATGGTTTGACCTTGGAGCCTTAGCTGGTAAAAGCTTGCCTTCACGACTGCACTCTGTTTTCCAAAAATCATACCACTGTCAAAAATAATACCCAGGTTGCACACTGCCGGAGCAAATTGAGGTGTTAGAGGACCAAAACTAGGGGAACTGTTGGGTGAGTCCGGGGTGAACAGGATATACTCAGTCTTTCCTTCATTCAAGTGAAGGAAATTCTGGGAAAGCCATTGTCTGATGTTGCGAATGCAGTTATGGAGAGGCTCCAATGCAGAGCTGTTACTCAGAACCACGGGGAGGTAGATCTGAAGGTCGTCTGCATAAAAATGGAAACGGACATTGTAATTAGAGATGAGTTGACCAAGTGGCAGCATATAGAGCGAGAACAAAATAGGACCAAGAATGGATCCTTGATGAACACCAGACGACAGAGGGGTGGGTAAGGAGGAGAAGTCATTAAGCATAACTGAAAAGGTTCTGTTTGTGAGATATGATGAAAACCATCTGAGAACCATGCCCTGCAGTCCGACAATGTGTTGAAGTCGGGAGATGAGGATGGCATGATCCACGGTGTCAAATGCAGCGGTCAGGTCTAGTAACACCAAAACCACAGAGCTTTTATTATCCAGGGCTCCAAGAATGTCATTATGAACCCTAAGTAATGCCGATTCCGTGCTATGCCTAGACCTGAAACCAGACTGAAATTTATCAGCAATAGCGTGCAGTTGAAGATGAGACTGAAGCTGGGAGATAACAAGCTTCTCCATCAGCTTAGACAGGAATGGCAGATGAGATACAGGGCGGAAGTTGGACAGTATGGAAGGATCGAGGTTGGGTTTCTTTAGCAGCGGTCGGACAATGGCATGCTTGAGAGCAGTGGGAACAGTGCCCAAACTAAGACAACTGTTCATAAAGGAGACAAGGCAGGGGCCCACAATGTCAATAGCCTCCTTCATAATCCTAGCAGGAACAGCGTCTAGAGGGCAGATGGTAGCCTTCAACTCATGGACAGCTTTTTTGAGGTCCATAAGGGTAACTGTCTCAAAGTTCTCCAGCACACATTGCGTCACTTGTGAGGGTATGACAGCAGCAGGTACTTGTGTGATTGCTTGCCTAACAGACAAAACCTTGTCCAAAAAGTACTGTTTGAATGCGCTACAGGTGTGTTCAGATACATCAGTCATACCAACAGAGACCGGATTTATCACAGAATTAATGGTGCTGAACAGAATTCCAGGGCGATGGCTATTGCTGTTGATGAGATTTGAAAGGTACTGGCCTTTAGCTTCCTTCACTGCTCTCTGATAGGTGGACAAACTGTCTCTGAACATCTCCAATGACACCTGCAGCCTATCCTTCTTCCATTTACACTCAGCCTGTCTACACCGACGCCTAAGGGCCCGAGTTGTATCATTGAGCCAGGGGTCTGATGGACTTTTGGTACCCATTACCCTGTAGGGGGCAACAGAGTCCATAATCTGGGAGCAAATGGTGTGAAAGGAGGAGAGGAAAAGGTCAGGACACAAAGGTGATGCCAAGTCAGCAGCAGAGCAGAGATCAGAAGCAGTAAAGGCAGCAATAAAAACATCAACTGTAGAAGAAGTAATGATACGCCGACGTTGGGGGGCAGTGGATGTGGGTGCAGCACGGATGTCAAACCGTATGAGAGAGTGATCAGATACAGGAAAATCCAAAACCTCACAAATTGACACTGTCACCCCACGCAAAATGATAAGATCAAGGGTGTGACCCAGCCTATGAGTTGGGCAGGAAATGTTGCAGGATATAACACACAACCACGTATTTTGAACGATTGCTAGAAAATACAACCATCAGTTATTAATCACATTTACAGGTAGAGGTTCAGAGGAGCAAGCTGGTCCAAATAAACTGGTCACTGATCCATCTTTTAAGAGCAAGCCTTTGGCATTGTATTTAGGATACAGCGTCTTCTCGACATGACGTAAAACACATGGAAATTTTACTGTTTGTGGGCGGACAAGTTGTTTGTGACATTGAACGTGGGCGGACATTATGCAAATGTGTTACTTTGTGACACACAGCCGTAACAGAAAAAGATTCGAATTCCTGACGACTCGTTAATTGTGAACATTACAATTAACGAGTGTATACATTTCTGAACATTGTAAAAAATAAATAAATAAAATTGATCCTGATTTTAATCCAAACACATGCATGCATACAGTTTCATAAATATGTAATATATATAAAAGATAAATTTAAAAATCTAAATGATATATCAACAGTGTACCACTTTTTATTAACACTATTAAAGCAGAAACAATCACTTACGATTTTTATTTTCCGCTTCATTCTTTCCCCTTTTTTCTTATTTTACCCCCTTATTATCCACACCTATAATGAGTGCTAAACTTACAGTTTTTTTGGATTGCTTAAGCACGATTTTCAAAACAGGGCCCGTGTTTTCAAAACACTACACACAATTAGCACAACCACACACCCAATTAGCAAAACACTACAGATCCTTTGCATAATTAAACACTCTTGTAAAAACTATACACTTATGTTTAAAAACCACACTTTTTTACCATAAGAAACACACGTTTCACATTTACTATACTCTGTTTGCATGAGTTACACTCTGCTGTGATAAACCTAAAACACTTTTAGCACTTCTACTTCCCTATGATTAGAGTACGCTACCATCAACAAAGTACAAATATAAAGTAAATCCACCAAACACTACACAAGACCAATGTTGCACACTGAAGAAACTCATTTATTTCTCAACATGCCCAAAATGTTGACATGGAGATTCATAGTACTGTAACAACATGTCACTTTATATTGTACTGCAAGTTTACTGTTACAAAAAAAAAAGAAAAAACACTAGACATTGTCTCTTCGACCTAGCTGGATCTGGCCAGAGAATTTCATCAACATCGCAGGCAATGTTGTCATTAGCAAGACACCTTGGAAAGAAACGTCTTGAATGACGAATCCATCCTTGTATTGCTGCTACCTCCATCTGGTCACAGGCCTCCTCCATGGCTTGGATGAGGGGTACCTCAGCCTGGAGACGGAGATCATATACCTTCCACCGCCATGCCGAGAAAAACTCTTCTATAGGGTTGAGGAATGGAGAGTTTGGTGGAAGATATAGGACGGTGAAATGTGGATGTTGCTGAAACCAGTTCTGAACCAGAGCAGAGCGGTGGAAAGACACATTGTCCCAGACAACAATGTATTGCATATGATCGATTTGATTTGCTGCTGTTATGTTGTGCAGTTGGGCCAAGAATGTAAGTATGAGTGCTGTGTTGTAAGGGCCCATATGGGCATGGCGGTGGAGGACCCCATTCTGTGTAATGGCTGCACAGAGTGTTATATTTCCCCCACGTTGCCCTGGGACATTGACTATAGCCCTGTGGCCAATGACATTTCTTCCCCTCCTTCGTGTTCTCGTCAGGTTGAACCCAGCCTCATCTATGTAAATGAACTCATGCTGGATCTCCTCTCCATCCATTCGTAAAACTACCTGAAGAAAAGTGTCAGGCAAAATTGTGTAGTTCAGTGTAGATCTAGTATACATATTATAGTACAGTAAAAGATTATGAGACAGTATGCAAGATCACACTGCTAAAGTGAATACATACCTCTGCATAATCATGCCGCAGTCGTTTCACCCTTTCGGAATTGCGCTCGAAAGGCACTCGATAAATTTGCTTCATTTGAATATGTTTTTTTTTTAGGATGCGTGCCAGTGTTGATATTGATGGATATCGTTGAAACTGGCATGGTTATTGACAATGTTAGCTTGGAGCTGTTTGAGTGTTATAGCATTGTTGGCCAAAACCATGTTTACTATCTCCCTCTCTTGCTGTTCTGTGAACATAGGAGGCCTTCCCCCTTGTTGTTCCTGACCCTCAATCCTATGTAGAAAAAAAACAGTAAACAATAGTACAGTAATTTCACAGGACAAGGTAACAGAAGTGCTGATACTGCATAGAATACAGTACTGTAAGCAGCTACTGAAACCGTGCAGATGTTTTTGATATGGTGATATTTTTACAATACCTATTTTCCAGTCAAAATGTTCTTATCACACTTGCCACTATGTATCGGCTTAGATTTGGCTGTACTCGCAGTCCAGCCTCCCTCAGCGTCAGGCCGTGGTTGACAACGTGGTCAACCAGTGTTGCACGGATCTCATTTGTCAGATTCGGTCCTCTTTGAGCACCTTCTTGTCTTCGTCTTCCTCTTCTTCTACCTCCAGCATGGCCTCCATCTCTTCCTCTTCCTCTGTTGCTTCCTCTTCCTCCCCTTCCTCCTCCTCCTTGTTGTCCTCCTTGTTGTCTTACTCTTTCTCTGACTCTTTCCATTGTGCTTGAAGACCGATGAACTCACCTGCTGCTTTTTATAGTGCTTAAACACCTGATTGGTGTGTCTACAATTAAGCAAACAAGTGTTTGCACACCTGATGACTGTATTGAACCAATTGGTTGGACGGTGCGGTGCTTTGGTATTGCAAGGAAGTGACTTCATGATAGATTTTTGTGTGTAATGTATGTTAAGTGTGTTTAGTGTTTTGCAAATCACTGTGTGTAGAGTTTTGCAACAAGTGTTAGGTTGATAATGTGCTTATAGTTGTGCAAATATGGGCTGATGTTTTGCTTCTTGAGTGTAAGGTTTTGCTAATAGTGTACTACTTTTAATTTCAGTGTGTAAGCAATCCAAAAAAATTGTAATGCGCTTCACACTCCAAACCAGTAGGTGGCGGAAAAGGGTCTTTTATTTTTCCTCTAAACTGTCAAAAACACAAGAAGAAGAAACGGAGACGCGGTTCGATCTGCTGTTTCAAAACAAATGATTTGCGACGTTTTCAAAGCATCACGAATCGTTTACAAGTGAAGACATGCATTCAGAGCAGCAGGAAGAACAGAAACCTGTAAAGATCGAGATTACTGAAGATTACAGTGAGAACACGAGTGATCCAGAAACCTTCAGAGTGAAGCAAGAAGATGCTGAAGAAGAAACAGGTTGGTGTTTATTCCTGATTCTTCATGAACGATGCTGTGAAACATTAAGGTTATTAAATTGTAGTCAGTCAGTGAAACGAAGCTTATGCAGTCATTACATTTAAATAAATGCAAATATAACTTATTATGGAAATTGATTTAAATAAATGTTAAAGATGCCCACTGATATTAAAACAACTTTAGTATCAGAAGTAACTGGAAGTACATTTTCGTTACTAGTAAATAGTATAAATAATGGCACAGATGACTGGAGTGCTTTGATGATATGTAATAGTTCACAAAACAGGTTGTTTACAAAACAATATATTGATATCATGTACTCACATTTGTCATTATAAATGTGTATGAATTTCATTTTAAAATGTAACTGCATACATGCTGTGAACAACATGAGGCTTTATAAATATGACAGATTTTTCTTGATAAACAGTTTTAATTCAAAGATATAACAAATACTACAGATATGGTGCACAATATAACAAACTAACAAAGTACTAGAAATCATAGAGGTTTGGTGTTGAGCTCTCAGTTGGTGGTAACTCGACTCTCGACTAGATTATTGCAGTGCTGTGTATACTGGTTTACCTAAGGGTTCTATAGTTAAGCTGCAATTGATACAAAATGCAGCAGCTAGAGTATTAATGAAATTGAAGAAAAGGGAACATATCACACCAGTTTTAATGGAATTACATTGGTTACCAGTGCACCAAAGGATTGATTTTAAGATTCTTATTTTAGTCTATAAAGCACTGCATAATCTTGCACCTTCTTATATCTCTGATTGTCTGTTAAGATATAATCCTAAACAAATGTTACAATCTTCTAGTGCTGGATTTTTAGCATATTACACAGTAAATCTTAAGCGATCTGGTGGTACTTCTTTTAGTCACTATGCTCCAAAAATCTGGAATTGTCTTCCAAATGAAGTGAGAGAGTCCACTAGTATTCATATTTTTAAAAAACTTGTTAAAACATACCTTTTTAAAGTTGCCTATGCGCATAACAGTGTGTGAGGTGTGTGTATTCTCTATTTATTTTTATTATTTTTCTTTTTTATTCCTTTGTTGTCTTAAATTTTTATAAATTTCTATTATATTTTATTATGTTTTGTTTATATTTGTTGAATCATTTGTATCATCAAGCTTCTGAAGAAACACTTGAGCGTTCACATACAGGAGAAGCCTCACGTGTGTTCCTTGTGTGGAAAGAGTTTTTCACGAATGGACGCTTTTAAAATACATGAGAAACGACACAGTAGTGTGAAGGATCATGTGTGCTTTGATTGTGGAAAGTCCTTTTTTACAGATGACGAAAAAAGGATTGAATTGTTGTTCCTCTAAGAGCGTCTCCTCTGGTGAACAACACTATGGTGTACATTCTGGATTTCTCTCCAAACATCTCCTGGATCATCTTCACCGCTTCTTTCTCCTCGTTGGTGAATCGTCCCAGTTGAATCACCAGCAGAAACACATGTGGTCCAGGAGCCACCATTGAGATGCACTTCAAAATCTCCTTCCTGATCTCAACATTATCAACTCCAGTATCAAACAGGCCTGGAGTGTCGATCACAGTTATGCGCCTTCTGTTGAGCTCAGATGTGTCTTTCTGACAGTCTCTGGTCACTGAGCGTGAAGTCATTAATGATTTGAAAGCTTTTTTTCTCAATATCGTGTTTCCCATTGCACTCTTCCCAGCACCTGTTTTTCCCAACAGCACAATCTTTACATCATCACAGTGTGCCTCACCTGATAACAAAAACAGAAAACAGAAAACAGAAAATAGAAATCACAGTCTACTTTGGTATTGGAATTGTGAAGGGATCTCCATTCTGCTACATAAAAATATGAAGGTGCTTCACGATGCTATAGAAGAAACTTTTTTGTCTAAATGGTTACATAAAGAACCTTTAACATCTGAAGAACCTTTCTGTTTCACAAAAGGTTCTTTGTGGCGAAAGAAGGTTTTTCAGAATATAAAGAGGTAAGAAAGAGATGGTTCTTTAAAGGAGAAGTCCATTTCCAGAACAATTCACAAATAATTTACTCACCCCCTTGTCATCCAAGATGTTCATGTCTTTCTGTCTTCAGTCATAAAGAAATAGTTTTATGAGGAAAACGTTTCAGGATTTTTCTCCATATAATGGACTTCATTGGTGCCCTAATTTTGAACTTCCAAAATGTAGTTTAAATGCAGCTTCAACAGGCTCTAAACGATCCCAGCTGAGGAAGAAGTGTCTTATCTAGCAAAACGATCTGTCATTTTTTTCGGAAAATAAAAATTTGTATACTGTTTAAGCACAAATCTTGTGTAGCACAGGCTCTGGGATGCACATCCATGATGCTACGTACTATTGAATCACGTTGAAAGGTCACGTGGAACTACAGACCCGGTGTTTACAAAGTGAATGTGCAAACACTTAGGAAGTGCAAGTAAGTCAAACAATGTTTACAAACAAAAAGGTATGATGTCGGACTATTCTGTCGTTGGAGAAAATAAGATGGGAGTTTTTTGCCATGCTCTACCTTTTTGAGCTGGAGTACACAGACGATGAACTTGGATGTGATTCGTAGTAGTGATGGGAAGTTCGAATCATTTTACAGACTCGGACCTTTGAGTCTCATTCAGCAAAATGAACAAATCTTTTTTTGAGTCATTTCGTTCATTTTAGCAAAATATAATTAAAATGTTACATATTACTTCCCTAGCACATCTACTGCTTACACAAACATTGATTACACTACAAACAAGACATAACTACAATTATGTAAGAAACTGAAAAGATGAATTCATTATTCACCTGGGTCTTTAGTCTATGATACGCTCACCTCTTATCTGACAAGTTTTCAGGTTTGAGTCATTCATTCATCACTTGACAGCCACATAAGACTCAAAAAACCCAAAGACTCGAAACAGGTGAACTAATTTGAGTACAGAACCTAATAGGATGTTGCACATGCACAACTGAATGAATCACTCCCTGAGACGACTCATTCTTCCCGAGTCACATTAAAGATTTGTTCAAAATGAACGAATCATTCAAGAACGACCCATCACTAATTTGTAGCATCATGGATGTGCATCCCAGAGCCTGTGCTACATGAGCTTTTGTGCTTAAAAATTATACACATTATTAAAAAAAAAATGACTGATTGCTTCGCTAAAAACCTTCTTCCTCAGCTGTGATCATTTAGAGCCTTTGAAGCTGCATTTAAACTACATTTTGGAAGTTCAAAATCAGGGCACCAAGTCCATTATATGGAGAAAAATCCTGAAATGCTTTCCTCAAAAAACATAATTTCTTTATGACTGAAGACAGAAAGACATAAACATTTTGGATAACAAGAGGGTGAGTAAATTATTTGTAAATTGTTGTTCTGGAAGTGAAGTCCTCCTTTAAAGAAACTTTGACTGAACAGTTAAACTGAACAGTGGAACCAAAAAATGGTGTAGAGTGTAGACAGTGTAGTTCAAGAATAATAAAGCATAGTGATGTAGAAATCATACTCTTCCATAATGTGAATAATCACGCTAGTACCTGCTCTTGATAGATTTTTTTTTTTTTTATCACAGATCTTCTCAGTTCCTCCATTTCAGAAATGTGTTTGTTTCTCTCAGTTCTATTTGCGCCTGAAGGTACATGAAGGTTGTGTAGCAACTTCCATTGTTCTGTTTTACTATGCTCTTCATATTCTTTACTAGATCTGGAACCTGTGAGCTGTTCTCCAAAGTAAAACAATGACCCCCAAATGTCTGAAGACACGTCTCAGTGGACAAAGGAACTGTATTCATTTTACTAGTCATGTTCTTTTCTTGGATTATAAGAACCATGAGGTGATTTCTGATTCTTGAGCTAAAAATCCTTTGGATTTTGTCCATTTCTGCTTTGTCTTCATTATTGAGTGGATCATCAGGATTAATGAAGAGGAAAATATGAACTCCAGGATGACAGAGAGACACACAGTGGAGAGTGTGACGCATCACTTCCTCCTCTGAGAGACGAATCAGAGCTGGAAGCTCCACTAGTCTGATCAGACATCCATGAAGCTCCACGTCTGATCTTGTTGTAGAATTTTAACATATTTTTAAAATAGCTTTGGAGAGGTTTTGAAGTCAGATAGACCTTTATTAACAAGTTAACAAAAGGCAGAGTAATGTTCGAACACCACTCCAGAGTTTCGTCTCAAGCACACATATATACATCCTGAAGCATTCCATATATGCACTGTTGTATGTTTGGACAAGGTATTTTTTTTTACCATATATGAGTTCCTGAAGGTTGATCAATAGCTGTCATGTATTTCAAGCTCCTGAGCAGGTTCGTTCCATACACAAGTGTTTTTCAAGCTTTAAATAGTTCTCTTTGCTGTAAGCTCACTGCACAGAGTTAATACACATAGTCAGATGATAATAGTAGAATAATATCTTCTTATGCATAGGTGTAATTCTATGTTTTATTTTGATTCAAGATTTATGAAAATCTTCTACATCTCCCCCCTCTGGGACTTACTTAAGTCCCACCTTACTGACGTTTTCCAGAATGTAGTTTCACAATCCAGGATTCTCAGTTCTTCTATTATTGTGACTAAAGTAAGTCACACAAATTCCTTATCAATGACTTAATTATGGAACCACACTCCAGGGGACATCAGAGCCAAACATCTCCTCTCACCATTCTTCATTGTACTATAGAGGCAGAAGGGAGTAAACGATTCGGATTCCTTAGCTTTTTGAAAATATTGGAAACAGCAACATACAGAATACATCACACAGATTCAAAATGAAACAAAGTATAAGATGTCTTCAACCTAGATATGTTGTATTGCAAAGGGTCATTGGGGAGTATTGGGGAGTGATTAGGTTTCTCAGTGTATGGTTTATCTTTATTGTCCTTGAATCGTCCTTGATCTAGAGCTCTTTTTTATAGTTTTTATACCAACTGACATCACATTTTCCTTTGAATTTGCTCAAATATAATGTCTCATACAATTATCTGTTGATTTAGAATTTTTCACAAATCCCAGATATTCATCTGAGCAATATGGCCTTGTATAATCTCTTAAATTACAAAAGTTTCTGTTAAATGTAGCATATTTTAGATAAGCCTATCACTTTGTTTAAATTAGATCTGCAGCACAGCAATCAATTTCTTGTAGTAAAAATTTGTGCTTTTTCCCATAATTCATCACCTTTTCAAATTTCCTCATCATTCTGGATAATATAGTCACCGTTTCTACAATATTGGTAGATTTTTCTCTGTTGACTTGTGGTGTCGTTCAAAGACTAAAAAGTTAATTGAGGGAAAATCAGGTAACCAGGTAGGCTTCTCTGTTGACTTGTATCATTAGGTGGACTAGGCATGTGATGGTATTGATTTGGGCTCATCTTCAATGCCTCTTCAGTGCATTTTACACTGAAAGCAATCCATTTGAATGCATTTTCAACTATCTCTGAAAGTTGTATAAAATAAGCAAACTCGAAACATTATGCATGTCATTTACTATTGTATTCTGCATCATCCACTTGGGATCAGACTGACAAAAATGCATCTTAATATCAGACCTCGTATTCTTAAAGCATCTCAGAATCCTCTCAGAGAGCTCCAAAAGTTTTAGTTTAAGAGTGATTCAGGACCAATCTGAAAGCAACTCTGAGTGAGGAAAAGACAAAAGTCTTAGTGAGGAGATGGGGCTGACCCAGTTGCTAAGTATGGCACCTTTTGAAGACTGTGATTGATTGGTCTCCATCAAAATGAAAAATAACAGCGCTTTGAAATAGGTTCTAAGCCTTCACATACTTTTTTATTTCTGGCACAAAGGCATTTCTGCAGTTTATCAGAGATATTTTCAGGTCACAAACATAATCACTGCACAATCTAATCTGTGTGTGTGCAACACATTGCTTCTCTCTCTGCATCTTTGTCATTTTCTCTTCTGCTAAAAACTATAGGTCTCTTAAAAGTCATCCTCCCTACCCCTAACTCTTTTTGGCCTTAAGAGCTCTTTATAGGGTTGAGATGCTTTGTGAATAACTTTTATATTTACTAGGATCTTCTGGTGTAAACAAGGCTTGAATTCAATGATTGTTTCATATCCTGTCTACTGAGATGCCATCTACTTTTCATTTTTAAAGAATTCACTGCATATGCTATCATTCTATCCTGTGGATGCAATTCTGTGAAAATTGAGCTGAAAAGAAAAAAAAGGGCAAATATAAAGGTGGGCAAAAACTCAGCCAGTATGATCAGTCACTGAAGAATACATTTGCTCTATACTGAACCTTTTTTTTAATTAATTAATTAATTAATTAATTAATTTCCTTTTTTTTTTATAGGATGATAAGATGGCTGCTGAGTGAACTGACTTGCCTTCAAAGGGACTTCATTCACGGATCACAGACTGCTTGCCAGAACAAATAAATCACTGCATTTTGTCTAAATTCATTGTTCACACTCAACTACTAAAAGAAGCCTGTTCAGCAAATATGCGTGAGCCTTTATGCATTCTTTAGACAAATAATAATAATAATAATAATAATTTAAAATTAAATTAATAAATGCCACCATCTGCAGATTGTACACAGCGTGGATATTAATATTTTTAAGTCTGATGACAGACAGAGATGGGATTTTATGGTTCTTTCTTACTCTTATTAGTTTCATTTATTAAAAATGTGTTTTGCATTTTAGTTGCTTTTCTTTTGAAATGCCCGTTCTAACCAATGTATCATTTAAGCACAACAATAATTTACCTCATTATTAGCTTATGATGGATCACAAAAGAAACATTTAACATGCTACTAATATATCTAGTTAACATATTTCATTAGTTAAACTCAAACCCTACCTGTACTGTGCGCCATTATATCACCAACACCTTGAAGTTCTCAAAAGCAAAGATCAAATTTGATTGACACGTCAATAAAACAACCATGTAACTAATAGGTATTTCTGTTACGAGAAGAGTGAAGGACCCAGAGGCGAAGGCCGGGAAAAGCAAACAGAAGTCTTTATTCGTTCTTGGCAATGACAGTAATAATATTAACACAAGCTGTCTGCCATCTACTTCCACTTCAGTAGCGCAGAACAGGAAAATACAGGAACGAAAAGTCTCAGAATCAGCAGGAGCGCGCAGACTCCGGCAGCGCAGCAAGGGGGAATTCCTCAGCAGATACGAGTGAGCCAGCTGTGGGCGTCCCGGGAAGGGTGAGTTGCAGAAGGCGCAAAACAGGATGACTGGGCAGACACAGAAGACTCTAGACAGTTACATGCAATACGACAGGACCGGACAATAAACACGACAGGGCTAGACTTGACTTGACACGACTAAACTTATCTTGCAACAGGTTAGAGGATCTCAGAGAGACGGTGTTCAGACATAGAGAGTAATAATCTGGCAGTAAAGCCCAGAAACAAACAGGTAGAAATAGAGAGGGTAATCAGGGCATAGTGGGGGTCAGGTGCCGTAGCAATCAGCGCGAACCCAGATTGCGATAGCAGACAGCTGGGGAAGAGAGAGAGGGAGAGAGAGAGAGAGAGAGAGAGAGAGAGAGAGAGAGAGAGAGAGAGAGAGAGAGATGACAGAAAGAAGAGGCTAGATGACGAGAGTCAAACCCGGCTCGTAACAATTTCCCTGTGGAGACCTTTGAACAGACATCCACATATTTTCCAGTTTCATTCTTGGATTAGATCATTATTGTAGTTATTAATTGTACCCATTGTACCCATGTCCATATTCCAGACTGACAAGATTCATCAAGCTCAAATTGAGAAGAATTAATTTATTTTATTGTATTTTTTAATGTATTTATTTACTTACTTACTTACTTACTTATTTAGTTATTATTATTATTATTATTAATAATGCTGCATTTCAGGCAACTCAAAATTCCAATTTTCACGACCTCCTACATGTAAATAATGTCTGGAACACCACTGAAGTCCGACCCCATCTGACCTCTGAAATGAGGGCAGATCCACCCATTGCTGCATTATCTGTTCTCCTTCCTGCTCTTATTCTTTGGACGATTTGTAATAAATAAATAAATATAGCTGGAGCTGGTGAGTTTTTGCAATTCTTTTAACAAATATTTAAACTCACTTGCAGTTTGTATCATAGAAATGTGATGTGAATGAAGGTTTTAACGTGACTAAAGACTAAAGTTTGTTGGATTATGCTCAGTTTTTTCTTCACAAAACTGTTTATACATGTATCAGTGTTTATAAAACTTTAAATCCTTTTTATTTCCATTTTCTCCTGATGCACAACCCACATAAAGAATATAATTTGCAAGTAAATTCAAACAGAAATGCAACAAAGAGACAAAACTTACGGACTGCAGCTTTAATAATAGTGTGTAGTGTTGATAAACAGTGTGTTTCTGTGATGGTAATTTTAGTTATTCCACCATTAGATAGTGGCAAGAGACTGTTTTTATGGGTGAATCAGCAGTACAGACTTTTATTTTGAAAGAGACTGAAACAGAGTTGTAAACAAGGACGTTGCTTTTACTTTCAACAACAGCTTTCAAATGCACTGAGCAGCGCTGTCATCAGAAACACCCTTAACAGATGAAAGGAAATTAACGTTATGACAAAGATCACAATGGACATTCAAACTAATGTTTTATTGTGAATATGAAATTGAGCTGAATAATGAATGCTGTTTCAGATACAGTTAATCTCACTCACCCAGTCCATTTCTCTCAATACTCTAATAAGTGATAAGGTACAAGAGCCTGTGCTGCACTGTGAATAAATCACGGCTGAAGGGGTTGTTAGGCATGACACAAAGCAGAGTGGTCTCAAAATTAAAGATGAATGATGCAACACAACACCAACAGGAGTCAATTATATTTCATTAAATAAATAACAAGCAGTTAATTCTATCGAAATATATAATACATGAAACAGTTTTGATTCAGTATTATTGATTGATTACGTTGCTAAGGTGGTTGCTAAGGGTGTTGTACAGTGAAACCCACAACCGTTGGGTGAAGCATTTACAGCCTTGAACATGTGGAAACAGTGTTGTCAGCATCTCTCCACCAAACAAACAAACAAAAAACACTTTAGATACACTCCACAAATGAGACTAACAGTGAATTTGTAAATGGTTTGCAGCAAACATTGATATGAAAGAAACAAGCTTAGTTTCAGTTGTAGAAACTCAGTTAAAAAAAGGAAGAGGAACTGACATCTGAATGTGTGAGAATTCACAGACTTCCATCTAAAATAGATACAGAGATTATCTCAGATCAGTGTGGGTTAAACGAATGTGGTAAAAATAAATGAGTTTCCACAGCCAGCAGTAACAGAAACACAAAGAGACATTAGTGTTGAGAGGAGAAATAATGTGTGTGTTTGTGTGTTGATATGATTAAAATTAGCACAGTACAAATGTCTCAAATAGTTGCAAAAACTAGACACCTCTGTTGCTTAAAACAAAGTGATAGAGTAAAGCCTTTCCCCTGGTGATTCCCATTTATTTGGGAGAGGAGGGGGTGGGGCTGGACACATTTGGGTTCCTGTCTTGAATTGTGCTCACAGAAAGTGCTTGAGAAACAGTGTCTCCTCCATGACTCAGTACACTTTCAACTCATTTTTCAGTATCAAGCAAGAGACTATACAACATTCACATTACATGATTTGACTTATTTTTTACGTAGACAGGGCGACAGTGCACCACATTAAAAGAACATTCATGTTTTTATAACCACTGACCAAGATAAAAAAACAAAACTAAATTTACATCTTCTTTGAGAGCAAACGTGCATTTTGTGTTAGAGAGAAGTGGCTCTGTTCCTATTACAGTTTAAGTGTACTGTAAATCACATTTAAACATCAATGAAAAAGACATATTAGTGATATTTAGAAGAAATTTCTACACGTCTTCATTCTGACTGACACGGGCAGAATTTAAAAACTCAGCCAATAAGATCAAAGGAAGTGAACAAACACAGGAAGAGCTGATAGTATTTAAAGAAAGAGTTGTGAGCATATAATGAAGAGGAAGACTGACAGAAAGAGAAAATGGCTGATAAGTGTCATTTGCGTCTGCTGGGACTGATCATTCTCTCTTCACTTCTCACAGGTAAACGCATTTCTACACGCTCTTTAAAGAGTTCAACGTATATCTGCATACAATAAAGTTTCATTCAATAATATGTAACTTAATGTTCTTGTGTTTCAGGTACCAGTGGAGTGGATGATGCTCATGTGTTCATCAGTTCTGGTGAAAATGTCCGTCTGCCCTGTAATAATGCTCTTCATGACTGCACATCAACTTCATGGATCTATGACAGACTTTCAGCATTAGTTGAACTGATTGGTTTAGGGATAAAGAAGAAAGACATCGAGAGACATGAGAGACTGAGTCTGGGGTCTGACTGCTCTCTGAACATCAAGAACATCACAAAAGAAGATTATGGATATTACAGGTGCCAACAATATGTGAATGGACAAAAACAAGGAGCTGATGCATGTGTTTATCTGCATGTTCTTCATGGTAATTTTATGATTATATGGTCAGTTAAAAAAAAAATGTTCATTTAATCTCCCATGATGATTGAAGAGTGTGTGATTTGTGTGTTATTTTGTGTTTCAGTCTCTTCATCATCCTCACATACTGAGATCAGTGCAGGCAGCTCTGTGACTCTCTACTGTCAGTTGTATTCATTTGCTGGAGTCTCTTGTGATGATTGGATCCGTTCTGAGGGAATTCAGCTGTTCTGGGTGAATCAGACTGGTGTTAAACTGACAAAATCAAACTCCAGATATCGGATATCAGCTCGAAGACACTGTATCATCACTCTGACTACAACACTCCTGAATGAAGATGACAACAGAGAGTGGAGATGTGAAGTTACTCACAGAGATCAAGTCAAGACCTCAGTCACATATACTGTCAAGAGTTCAGGTGAGAAAACAATCTCATTAATTGTTATGGAAGAGTCTCTGATTAAAATATGATTGTCATATGATGTATCAGTATGAAGCATCTGGACTAACAGTCCACATCACAAACTCTCAGGATCCCTCGACTACAAACACACACAGAACTAAAGGTACATCATCACTATTTTTCTCACATCAGTGTTTTGCAGTTGCTCTCAGATGCTGTTTTCTTCTATGAACTAGTGTACTTTAATGTTTAACCAGTAAGTTTGTTTTGAAATGCTTTATTTTGTTAAAAATGGAAGAAAATCACACTTCTGGTGCTCGTAGTTAAAAATGACCAGCCTACAAAAACAGCTTATAGATCTCTCGTTATGCTATACAATCACCAAATAATTTTCATCAACATGTTCCTCCCAGTTAGGTTTTGTATTTTATTTTTTTTTTTAACTCATTGATCCTCACTGATCTGAGGATAAAGTTAACCTTTGTGAAAATTCAAATGCAATACTCAAAATAGTTTGTGTAAATGATTGAGTGAATGTGTGTGTGTGTACTTGTTTTTGCTACTGTAATGACGGATCAACAGGGTTGGGATCCATTTGCAGCGTTTATTGACAATCAACGTTAGACAGGCAAGGTCGGTACACAGTAAACAGGGATAACGTAGGTAAGACAATACTCAGAGTCGAAAAGCAGGCAGAAGGTCGGGGCAGGCAGCAGACAGAGTAAACAATAATCCGTGTAACAAAGCAGAGGGTTCCAGAGGCAGGCAGCAGGGTTCAGTCAATGGGGAAACAGTACAGAAATAGTCCACAATAATCCAACACAGAAATAAACGCTCAGAAATGTCAGCCGGGGCAAAACAAGACTTCGCGCTGGAGAAGCGAAACCCGGAAGTATTTATAGGGGAAAGACAGGAAGTGATAGTCCATGGGGTCAGAACCAGGTACGGGGCTTATGGGAGATGTAGTGAGGGATGAGAACTAGTACTCAGGCGATGATGACCTCTGGTGGCGATCGGGGGGAACCACAGAGGTCGGGATCGTTACAGAGCCCCCTCCCTGCGAACGGCTCCTGACGTGAGGAGGCTGTTGACGCCGGGGTCTTCCACGAGGACGAGGGGCCGGCTTACCCGGATGATTTTGATGAAATTCTGCGGTCAAAGAGGGGTCTAAGATGTCCTTGGCATTGACCCAAGATCTCTCCTCGGGTCCGTACCCCTCCCAGTCCACAAGGTACTGTAGTACTCCACCCCGGCGTCGTGAGTTGAGGATCTCGTTGACCCGGTACGCCTCCTCATCGTCGATGATCAAAGGAGGGGGTCACTGTTCCCGGTCCTCGTCTAGGTCGTCCACCCCTCTCGGAGCACCAGCGGCCTTGAGCAGAGACACATGAAAGGTGGGTGAGATACGGTATTCAGATGGTAAGGCTAAACGGTAAGAAACTGGTGTGACTTGTCTTATAATCTTAAATGGACCCACGTACCTGGGACTGAGCTTGCGACATGGAAGCCTGAGACGGAGGTCCCTTGTGGAGAGCCAGACCCACGAGCCAGGGGCGAACTCAGGGCCAGGACGACGGCGGAGATCCGCAAACCTTTTTTGTCTCCGTATAGCAACTTGTAGGTGTGTGTGGGCCGCATTCCATGTGGTAGTTCCTAATGAAGCGCCTGTAAAAGTTGGAGAACCCTAGGAACCTCTGTAATTCCTTAAGAGTGGATGGTTGGGGCCATCGCAGCACTGCCTGCACCTTGCTGTCATCCATCGCTACCCCCTCTGAGCTCACCACGTAACCCAGGAACGTGGTTGCGGTCTGATGGAACTCACACTTCTCGGCCTTGGTGAACAGATGATGAGAGATTAGGCGCTGAAGAACTTTCCTGACGTGTGAGACGTGTGACTTGAGAGAGTCTGAGTACACCAGGATATCGTCCATGTAAATGATGACCCATCTGCCCAGCATGTCTCGGAATACATCGTTTATGAAGGATTGAAATATGGAAGGACTATTGACCAGGCCGAAGGGCATAACCCGGTATTCATAGTGGCCAGTTGTAGTAGAGAAAGCCGTCTTCCACTCGTCCCCCTTCCTGATGCGGATTAAGTTGTAGGCATTGCGGAGGTCAAGTTTGGTGAAGTATCTGGCAGAGCGAAGTTGTTCGAGAGCTGATGGAACCAGAGGGAGTGGGTATCTGTACTTCACGGTGATATCGTTAAGGCCTCTGAAATCAATGCAAGGGCGCAAGCTGCCATCCTTTTTCTTTACAAAGAAGAACCCTGCTGAAGCTGGAGAGGTTGAGGGCACGATGAATCCCTTGGCAAGTTCCTCTTCAATGTAGGTTTTCATAGCCTCTGTTTCTGGCTGAGAGAGGGGGAAGATCCTGCCCTTCGGAGGGGTAGTACCAGGAATCAGTTCAATAGCGCAGTCAGAAGTCCGATGAGGAGGTAGCTGAGTGGCTTGCGTCTTGCTGAAGGCCTCCGCCAGATCATGATAAACTGAGGGAATGTTGTCGGCGATGGGAGAGTCTACTGTGACTGAGGCCCCGTCGAACGTTTTGAGATTGAGAGTGGGAAAACACTGTGGGAAACATCCGTCTGACCATTGTGTGATCTCTCCCTCCGACCATGAGATCTGTGGTTCATGTAGTTTAAGCCAGGGGAGTCCTAAGATAGCTGGGTGGCAAGGAGCTTGGATGAGGTAGAAGTTGATAGTCTCAGTATGAAGAAAGCCGGTGGTGAGTTGAAGATCGCTGGTGGTGTACTGAACCCGACCAGCACCCAGCGGTCTTCCATCTAGTGCTGCCACTGACAACAGAGATGAGCAAGGTTTTAGTGTGAGATCATGAGCTTTGGCAAAATCTAGATCCATAAAGTTCCCAGCTGCGCCAGAGTCAATGAGAGTGATTGTACTAATCTGTTTATCAGCCAGAGTAATAGTTACGGGAGTTTTTACAGTCTGAGAAGAGGCAGAGTAATGACTCACCGCAGTAGACGTGCGTTGTGAGGGTCTGGACGGACAAGATGCCTTCACATGACCTGGTTTGCCGCAGTAGAGACACAGGTTGAGCAGATGACGCCGTTCTCTTTCCTCAGTGGTGAGGCGAGTGTGGGCTGTTTGCATAGCTTCGGGTTCGGGAGTGGCGGACGCTGGAGGGACTGAAGGTGGTACGTTTTTGCCGGTTCTTCTAGAGCGAACAAGATTGTCGATGCGAATGGCCAGGTTAATCAGTTCGTCCAGGGATCTCCCCTCATCCCGGCAAGCCAGCTCAGCCTGTAGTTCGTGACTCAGCCCTTTGCGGAAATGTAGTTTTAGCGGTTCATCGGGCCATCCCGTTTGTGCGTGCGAAAAGTGAGGGCAAACTCGGCTGCCGTGTTCTTCCCCTGGCGCAGCGTCAGAATTTGTTCACCTGCGCCCTCTCCTCCTTCCGGGTAGTCGAAAACCTCCTTGAAGCGTCGAAGGAATTCTTTGAAGGAGGGGAAAGAAGGGCGATTCAAATCCCACACTGCTGTAGCCCAATCCAATGCCTTGCCAGTGAGCAACGAGCAAACAAAAGCGATGCGGCTATCTTCTGTGGGATACAAAGCAGGTTGCTGAGTAACAAACAATGAACACTGAAGTAAAAAACCCTTACATTTGGCTGGCGAGCCGTCGAATTTGTCCGGGTATGCCAGTCGGGGGCTGGCTACAGGCGTGGCAGGAGAGGCGGGCTGAGTCGGTGTCGTGACTGGTAACGGGGCTGTTTCAGCTGAGGGCAGTTGCAGCGAACGCAGCGTCTTTACCATCTCTTCCGTGAGAGCAGTTAGGTGAGCGAGCTGCTGTTGGTGAGACGCTAGGACGTTAGCTTGAGCTGAGACCTCCGTAGTCAATCTGTACACCGCTGCTGGATCGATTAGTGGCGAAGTCTTCTGTAATGACGGATCAACAGGGTTGGGATCCATTTGCAGCGTTTATTGACAATCAACGTTAGACAGGCAAGGTCGGTACACAGTAAACAGGGATAACGTAGGTAAGACAATACTCAGAGTCGAAAAGCAGGCAGAAGGTCGGGGCAGGCAGCAGGGTTCAGTCAACGGGGAAACAGTCCAGAAATAGTCCACAATAATCCAACACAGAAATAAACGCTCAGAAATGTCAGCCGGGGCAAAACAAGACTTCGCGCTGGAGAAGCGAAACCCGGAAGTATTTATAGGGGAAAGACAGGAAGTGATAGTCCATGGGGTCAGAACCAGGTACGGGGCTTATGGGAGATGTAGTGAGGGATGAGAACTAGTACTCAGGCGATGATGACCTCTGGTGGCGATCGGGGGGAACCACAGAGGTCGGGATCGTTACAGGTACATAGTGGGGACCAAATGTCCCCACAAGGATAGTAAAACCTGATTTTTTTTTACATTGTGGGGACCGGCCTGCAGTCCCCACAATGTTAAAAAATATTAAAAATAGTAAATGATGTTTATCTGAAAGTGTAACAATGCAAACATGTTTTCTGTGAGGGCTAGGTTTAGGGTTGGGTTAGGGATAGACAATACCGTTTGGTCAGTATAAAATATATGGAAAAAAGTCTATGGAAAGTCTCCACAACTCACAAAAACAAATGTGTGTGTGTGTGTGTGTGTGTGTGTTTGTGTGAGTGTGTGCATGTATCCACACACAGAAGTCATAATCAGTCTAATCTGGGTTCAGAGATAATCATTTACACATGTTCTGAACCCTCAACAGTGAGATCACAGCTCTGAAAGTTGTAAAATGTAAAATAGCTGTCAACCATCTCAGCATTATAAGAACAACATGCAGCATAATGTTAATGTTTCTCTGGTCGTCCTCAACTGAAGCACAGGCTCCTCTGTAGACTCTCTCCATGAGCCCTTATTGTATGGACTTTGCCCTTGGTCTGATAATGTGTGTAACCCTGGTTTTCTAAATAGGGAACATGTTGCTGCATTGCCATTCACCATCTTTAAGTGCTTCCTTCATCATGGAAAATCTGAGGTGGGATGGTGTGAGCACACTCTTATGAGACATATGTGACTTATTCATCTGAGGCAGTGCAAAACGCCACTGACCAATGAATTGGTGTGATGGTCTCAGGCCTTCAGACAATCATCACACTGGAGGTGGTTTCTCATATAGTGCCATCATCACAGCAACTCATTCCCTATTCAGGAAGTGTTGCATCAGTTACATACAGTATGTAGCTGAGACATTTTCATGTATTAATATAGTTCACTCAGTTCCAGTATATATTTATACATAATAATGTAATCTGAAGTATTAAGATGTTACATTCATAAAGTATGTTTTTTTTTTTATGTTTGAACTGAGCTAACATATATAATTACAGATCCAGGAGCAGCTGAAGTCAGTAGGACTGATGGATCATTTATCAGAGGTACGACACATCTTCATGTGCAGTTCACTAATGATGACAATCAATCTGCTGTGCTTTGTCAAGAATTTTTCAGTGTGTGTGTTTTCATCCTGATTGTGTCTCTATCATCTGTCCACACGTCTTTCCTGCAGTGATTGTGATTATTGTTGAGTTTGCAGTGTTTGCTGCTCCTACTGTGATTCTTCTTCAGATCATCTGTGCAAGAAGAGCTGGTGAGTTTTTGAGATGATTCACATTGATGTGGAACTGTGATCTGTTTTAACGTCACTCAGTCTGTCATGTCACTTCTGGTGTGAGTACAGTGTGTGTGTTTGGCTGCTGCTTCACACTGGGGCTGTGTGTTTGTTTGGTTTAGTCGTTGATGTTTAAATGTTTGTTTCTCCCCGTTTCAACAATGGACTTCAACCATTTTAGACATTAATCCTAAAATGGACTTCAATCTAACAGCAAGACTTCAGTAGTATGTTCCTGCACAATCAGGACTGCATTTCTAAAAATACATATATATTTTTTTCGGAAATGTTTAATTGCTGAATTAGCAATCTGTAATTTAATTGATGTTTTATACTGTAATAGACATTGAGTTGCAAATTAATTCCTAATAAGAGCATTTTGTTAGTGTTATTGATCTCAGGAGTGTTCACTGGGCAGGAGAGTCATTGTTGTATTTGAATTGTGTGTAATCATTTAAGACCTGTAATAACTAGATTGAAACATTTGAAAGACATATTTATTCTGGATTGTCTTAAGACTTGTTTAAAAACATAAATAGTTTGGTCAGATGTTCTAGATGTTTGGTGAAGTGTTGGTAGTTAGTTGTTAGGATATTCTGGGTGGTTGCTAGGTTCTTGCTATGCAGTTGCTGGGATGTTGCTAGATTATATGGTTGATGTGTTCTGGGTAATTATAGACATTCCCACCTCTGTTAATAACAGAAAATCAAAATTGTTTTCAAAACTGATCGTTTCAGTGGTTTCATATTATAATATTTCTAACTAATGTTAGGAAAGTAACATTAAATCATCGACATTAACATCTTAAACTTGCACTAAAATGTGATTTATACCATCTAAGTAGTAATTTAATAGAATTGCATGTCTTCTTTAGTGATATAAACTCATAAACATTTACTGTATAACCTGCTGAAGTTTGTATATATTGTTTACTGACTTGGTGCCATGAAGGACATTGAAATGTTGTTATTTATTTTTCATTTTAAACAGTATAGGTGATTACTTAATGCAATATTTGTGAACACAACTGTGTATGTCACCCCTCATAGACTCCATGCATGCATGCCACCCCTTTGCCACCCTAAAAAATTATTTTCTAGATCCGCCCCTGCTCACTTCAGATATCATGATTGTTTGTGGAGAATGACGTGTATTCTGAAGTGTTTATTGTATTTGTCCTGTTTTTATGTATTTTATGTTTATTGTTGATTGTAAAGCACTTTGAGCTTTCAGTAAATGCTTTTGTGTTGAATTATTTTGCAGGAAGGAAAAACTCACAGCACCCAGAGGAAATACGAATACAACATTAATAAAATGCTCTCTACACATAACAAATAACAGGTCAGATTACAGCAAAATGTATCTTCATGTCAGTGATATTATAGATATATGGGTATTTGCTCCATATACTGTACTGAATGCTTTAAAATGTAATATTAAATACAGACAAATAAAGACAAATAGCTTTAATGACCATGAATGTTTATTACAGAAATTATAATGTAAATACATGGTATACATCTAATCATTACATGAAACTTTTTACAAAAGGCTTTTTAAATGTTGCAATAGTCAATTTAATTAATTACCGCATTTACAGGTGTATTTTCATGTTCTGTCTGTGTACATTTTTTGTAAAGCAGTTTTGTAAAGTGAGGATATTTTGGCCAGTCCTCAGTTTCTGAGACCCTTTAAAGGCCTGTTTGAGGGTCAGGATTTGGTTTTAGGGATCAGGTTATAATTGGGTAAAGGTTAGGTTTAGGGTAAGGGTTTGGGTGAGGCACTTAGTTCTGATGGGTAGGTTTAGGGTAAAGAGCTAGAGACTGCATTGTGTGTCCTCACAAAGATAGCTAGACAGAGTTGTTGTTGTTTTTGTTTTTTTACTGGTCATTTCAATGCAGAGACAAATTATCATTTATGAAAATATGTGAATAATTGTTATAATCATGCTTCAACATTGTTTTTCAAGACATACAAAAAAAATAAAAAATCAGAATTTGTAAATCTCTCATTTTCTTTCTTTTGGTTTTCAAATATGTGCTGAATACTTATTTTAGTCTATTTTACAGTCTTCTCCATCACGAGGCAGAACGTCTTCTTTACTTTAATGTGGAGCTGAATCTTAATCTCATCTGACTTCTGTTTTTCTCCACCAGTCCAGTCTGATCTTCTCAAATCTCTTCCTCCAGTAGTGCTGGCCAAAATATGTTTCCACTGAAACTGAACCAAGGTTAAAGTCTTTATACAGACAGACATTGTGTCTGCTTGTGGGATTCTGGCGCCCTCTGGAGAAACATTTGAGTGTGACTCTCCAAAATATTTCATGCAGAAACATTAGATGACCAAATCAATTGTTGAATGAAAAGTTATTTACAGTTTTTGCAAGCCAGCACTGTACTGATACTCAAACATTTAGGTTCTTTAGGTTCTTCTAACATTTCAGCTTCTTCCCAGCCTGACACAAATGGCTCGGTTAGTTCCAGGTTTGATGAAGGCCCTCCTTACGAAAAGCAAAATGTGTTGTGATTGGGTTAGCTGTCCTGGTGCGTTGTGATTGGGGAACAGTTTAGATGGTGTTTCAGTACTGCCACGCCCCTTACCAAAGCGGCAAGTTCCGTGTGCTCCGTTATAGTTAAGGATATGTTAAAGTGTATGTAGTGTCCCCTAAAACATGCTTGGGTTTAATAATGCAGAATATTAAAATGTATTATTTTTTTGTCTATTTCTAATACATGCATCAGCATTATTTCATTGCTCAGGTGTTTTTATTTATATCCACTGACATAATATATTTAATTCAAGTGTATTATTGTGGACCAATGACTGTTGAGCTTCTTTAAGGTTGCATCATAACGTGAAGATAACGAGGAAGAAGGGGGAGGAGCATCGCACATGACAAGGAGAGGCTGCATGTGAACTTCTGTATCGTCCTCATTTTGGAGACCGAGTATTTTTGTAATATAAGGCCCAAAGTGTAAAGGAACAACCCTCGTTTTATTTGGTTTGTTTTAGTGATGGGAAGTTCGGATCATTTTACCGACTCGGTCCTTTGAGTCTCGTTCAGCAAAATGAACGAATCTTTTTTCGAGTCATTTCGTTCATTACGTTCATTTTAGCAAAATATAATTAAAATGTTACGTTTTACCTCCCTAACACATCTACTGCTTACACAAACGTTGATCACACTACAAACAAAACAAAACTATAATGCTATAAGAAACAGAAAAGATTCATTCATTGTTTACCTGGGTCTTTAGTCTATGATTCGCTCACCTCGCCTCTTATCTGACAAGTTTTCGGGTTTGAGTTGTTCGTTCATCACGTGACAGCCCAATTAGCTAACCAACGCAGTCTGAGCCGGAAAGAGAATTGATTAGTTCATCTTTTGAGTCTTCGGGTTTGAGTCGTTCGTTCATCACGTGACATCCCCGTAATGTTAACCTATGCAGCCTGAGCCGGAAGGAGAATTGATTAGTTCATCTTTTGAGTCTTCGGGTTTGAGTCGTTCGTTCATCACGTGACAGCCCCATAAGGTGAACGAACGACTCTAAAACAGGTGAACTAATTCCAGTACAGAACCTAATAGGATGTTGCGCATGCGCGACTGAACGAATCACTCCCCGAGGCGACTCGTTCGTCCCGAGTCACATTAAAGATTCGTTCAAAATGAACGAATCTTCATTTTCGATCGGTGACGTGTGCTGGGACTGAACGAGACTAAAAGCAGTGAGTTTGTGTCGTGAGTGATTTCAACATCTCCTCTTTATCGTCGGATGGACGTAAGTGAAGTGAATTTGTTTTCGAGCCTCGTTGACTGTGAGTGATTATTCTGAACTCTTCAGCTTTTTTGTGCACCAATGAACTGGGCCCCAACTTTAAAGTACGCGTACATTTGTGACTGTGTTACTGATTCAGACCAAATATGCATACAGGACTGAGAGAGACCTTATAAATTGTGAACCCCTGTTTTTTTTTTTCTTTCTGACAAGTGTGAAATCTGAATTCGTGTTTCTTGTTTCTGAAGTGTTCAATTTAAGCTAGTTTGTGAATTCTCATCTCTTGGTGATTTGAGGTTAAAAAGTAAGAGAAACAAGGTTAAGAAGTATAGGAACAGACAAATAATAATCTTGAGACACAGAAGGTGATGCAAATCTTTTATTCACTGAAAACTAGTCATTCATATACCCTTGGGTAAAAGAGTTTATCTTTATCTATTCTTCATAATTGTACATTTGTGTATTTGTTTAATTTTATTGTTTTCCTTTTAAAAAAAAGTTGTCCTGTTCGTGTACAAATAAACCTTTGTTATTCCTTTTTTCTCATAATCTGGTATTTCATTGTTTTTTTTTGTTTTCGAAAGTTAATTCATTCTACAAAGTTACAAATTCTGAGGAAAATATAAATAAGATCTGTTTTACATAATTCATTTTCATAGTGATTGCTAAGGGATATATTTGTACAAAAAAAAAGTAATTTACAACTGTTTTAAAGTTAAAGACAAAAACACCAGCCAAATTCACAATTCAACTGCTGGGAACCAAGGTTCCCTATCTGTCGTACACTCCGAGTTGTGTCGAGTAGTGTACGACACTAGGGGTCGCTCTTGAGAGCCCAAACACCTCTGACAGTATAGAAAACAGGCCAATGAAATTGGGTGTGCAGATTTCACAGCTGGCCACGCCCCGGCCATCCGGGTACAAGTAGGGCAGCCTGTGCATCTGCTCACTCGTTCTGTTCTTCGGAGCCGAATGCAGCGTCTCTGCGTGAGAAGCGGCAACATTCACCTCTTTCGTCGTTGGATCAGCAGCACAGGCAGCGGGCTCTCCCTCTCATACACAGATAAGTGTTGTGAGAGTTCCCCTGCGTGCGTCGACGGCGATCTTGAGGAGGAATCTTCCTTCTAAGAAGGTATTTCTCTGAAAGAGCTAGCGCGGTGGGATTGTGTGTTGGTTAACATATCTTTCCCTCCGTGCCATCCTGGTTGCGGCTTACCTTCCCGTACGATCAAACACGACGGTTGTGTTCAGTCTGAAGTTATGCTCACGCTGATACAGCCTTTTTTGTTGATTCATGTTTTGCTGGCGAGAACATGATCATGGACGCGCTTGCTCGCGAGCCGTGTGCTTTTCACGAAGCCGCGGCTCACCCTGACTGCTTTCCGCTACGGTCCTTCTATCTCCGGGTACGAGGCCGTTGCTAGGGGCGTCAGTGGCGAGTATTAGGAAGCACGGATGGTTTCGCCGGGTGAAAACCCCGCGAACCTCTCGCTCCTCGCGTCCCGCGGTCGAGCTTTCGGACGAGTTTGTTAGTCTGTCTCAGTACAGCTGACTTTCTTATTCGGAGCTTCTAAATGGGCGGAAAAGGTTAGCGGCAGCATCGCTAGGAGGGCGTGTACTGTTTAAAGCTGAAGCTTCAGCTGAGCAAACCTCTGTGCAGCGTTGATTCTCAGTTGGAGGCAGACGCTAATATGGCGGTCATGGAAGGGCTGGTTAATAGACATCTGGGTAACGACCGGTATGCTCGTTTCCAGTGCCTGTTTTCCGAAGGTGCACGAGAGGTTGATGGTATCGCAGAAAGTCCGTTTAAAAAAGAGAAAACGGGTGGGACGTGATAGTCCAACTTCTCCTCCTACACCATCCTCGATGGGGGTCCAGCGAGGGGGTTTCAGAGGTTCACAGGGCGGAGGGAGCGATTGAGGGGCACTGCCCTCAATACGCCGCCGCTTGTTGGGTTCCTCCCATGACCCCCGTCCAGAGTTCTTCCGGGCAAGGCTTGCATGGCTTCTGGCCAAGCTGCGTCCACCTGCTGCGATTCGATACGAGGGTGGTGCCAACCTAGAGCTGCGGGAACTGCGTACGATACCGATTACGCTCGGTAAGCTATGAGGTCGTGGCGCCCGCTCTGGGGAGGGCGATGTCCACTTTGTTGGTCCAGGAACGCCACCTGTGGCTTCACCTGTCGGAAATGCGGGAAATTGGAAGTTCGCTCCCCCCCCATTTCCCAGGTCGGTCCTTCTGGCAACACCGTGATAGCATTTGTGCGCAAGTCCTTCACGGTGGTTAAGGAGCAGCTGTGGGTCAGGCTTCGCCCTGTCCCCCGACTACTCCTGTCTGTCGTCGCCACGGACGGCCCCCTATAGAACTCCTGAGGCCCCGCGACAGCCGGGCCTCCGGCCAGACCCGCCCAACGGTCAAAGTTCTTGTGGGAAGGTGGCAACGCCAGCTTGTCAGTAGGCTAGCTAGAACCCTCGTTAGGCTTCTAGCTTGTCCTCAGACAAGCAATGCAGAGCAGGCGGCCTAACTGACCCACCCAGATCCACTCTCGACCCGGGGATGAGAGGTGGATTCGGCACAACGGTTCTGACTGTCTGTCTCCACAGTCAGTCACGGCCGGGTCAGTATATAGGCCCGGTTATCCCGGTGATTTTGCAGCAATAGCCCTCCATTGACGGCTAGGTGCTGAGTCTGCAGACCAGGGTGGTTGGGCACTTACCTGGTTTCTGCGTGTTGGCAAAGACACACCGTGTCCTTGGGGCTTCTTCTCCAAGCACGATGCTCCTTGCCTTATTCAGCGACATCCCCATTCCTGGTACATCGGGTATAGTTCACTGAGACTGCTAGCTGAGTCCCTACGTGGGTGCGATCCCTCCCTTAGCTTCTCAAGAACTAACTGACTTGGCTAAGCAACTCAGGTTGCAAGGCACCCGCTGAAGTCTATGGCATTCTCTCAATATCGTCTCAGAGAAGGGCGAGAATGTTGTGGTTCTTAAGCAGGAATCGCAGCCCCCCTGGGAAGGGTGCGATAGAGCCTACCCCGGCAGCCAAAATGAGGGTAGGGGTTCTAGCCCCTACTTCGTTATACCAGGATGGGTGGTCAACGCATGCCAATCTGAAACAAGAGTTTTTGAATCGGGCCCCCTTCGGGCGCCCATTCAAATGTTAGCCCTGGATATAGGGCTGGCATAGCTCTTGTGTGGTCAGGGTTTAAGATTGGTCGGTGGCGTTGGACCTGAAGGACGCATACTGTTATGCCTTTCCCTCCAAGACTCTGTCTTCAAGGGCGGGCTCATCAGTACAAGGTTCCCCCTGCAGCCTATCCCTATCGTCCCGCACCTTTACGAAGGTCAGGGGGCTGCCCTCGCCCCCCCCCCCTCCGGGGTAGAGGGCATGTGCATTCTCAGTTATCTCTGTGACTGGCTGTCTTAGCACACTCACGAGGTGCGGTTTGCACTCTCAGGGATGTGGTTCTCAACCACCTGGCTGGATTGGGACTTCAGGTCTTCTGGGATGGCGTCCACCCAAGTTCCGTGGTGTTCTCACTATGTCGGTTCAGGGCCCCAACACCACGGTTCTTCGAGCAAAAAAATCGCAGTCCTTCTGGCGAAGGGTGCGATAGAGGCTGTCCCCTCAGCCGAGATGAAGAAGGGGTTCTACAGCCCCTACTTCATTGTACCCAAGAAAGGTGGCGGTCTCAGACCAATCTTGGATCTGAGGGTCTTGAATCGGGCCCTGCTCAAGCTCCCGTTCAGGATGTTAACCCTCAAGCACATTCTCACGTGTGTCAGAGTTCAAGGTTGGTTTGTGGCCAGAGACCTGAAGGACGCGGGTTGCCTTTTTCTCCATATAGACTCGGTCACTGTTTTACGCGTTTGCCTAGGACTGTGTACAGTCAGTGCTGTTGTGCGTGGGTGCACTCCGGGTTCACCACAGCGGTCTCCCTCATGTACCAGGGCTCCTGGGACATATGGCAGCTTCAGCCGCAGTTACGCCGCTGACCTGATCCATATGAAACCGCTGTAGCACTGACTTCATACCGAGTCCCGAGATGGACGCGGCACTAAGCTCACATCGTGTGTACGTCACACTTTGTGTTGCAAACCTTCAGCCCTTGGGGACAAGCGCGTCCTGCGGGCAGGTTGCCCCTGGGACAGGTGTCTAGACGCGCTGTGTCGCAACAGTTGCTTCCAAGTCAAGCTGGGGTGCCGTGTGCAACGGGTTTGCAGCCTCAGGGGTCGGTTGGGCCCTCGGCTGCTTGGGCATTTTATCGCCTGGAGTTGTTGACAATACTTGGGCCCTGAAGGGATTCGGCCTCGGTCATGACAAACGTGTGGTGGTCGGCGCTGACAACACAGTGACTGTGGCATACACTAGGAAGGTGTACGCTACTTTCACATATCACAACTCACCCGCCATCTCTTACCCTGGAGCCTCAGGCTGTGGTGTGCCACTCACTGTCCGGGTGACAGGTTCGCCCCGAGGTGAGTGGGGAGCTCCACCCTCAGACGGACCGGCTGTTTTAGAGTCGATTCGGCCAGGCACAGGGGTTCTGTGTCTCACCGGAATCCACTCATTGCAGTAGGGTATACGGCCTGACCAAGGCCTCCCTCGGTTCAGGTCCGTTAATACTCAGCAGACCGTACGGCTTACTCCCCAGTAAGCCTTGTTGCACAGACACGGTGCAATGTCAGGAAGGTTTCGAAATGGATTCTCTTGGTAGCTCGGTGTGGCCCAACGGAACTTGGTTTTCGGAGCGCATGCTCCTACCATCGTTGCCTTCCTGACACACCCCCCTGAGAAGGAACCTCCTTCCTCAGGGGAGGGGCACAATCTGGCACCTGCGCCCAGATTTCTGGAGCTTCTTCTTTGGTCCCTAAATGCGACCAGAAAGCCTCCAGAAACCTTCCACCCACAGTGGGAAGCACCCTATACGGGATTGAGCCAGACGGTGGCATGCCCCGGGGTTGGCGCAGAGGTTCTTCCTAAGGGTAGAACCCACGGAGTTGCGGCATCAAATCTGTGCTATCCCTCCTCCAAGGAGGCCTGAATAGGCACCTTTCTGCTTCTATATCAGGGTCCGGGTACAGCCACCATGACTTGGTAGAAGGCAGATCGGTGGGGCACGCTTGGTAACACCACATCCCCTCTTGGTCTATCTGTGGTCCTCGGGCCTACAGTAAGACCCGTTGAGCCCTCAGCTGGGTGATTCGGTGCCCTCTCTGTGAGACGGCCCCCCCCCGGTAGTGCGCACCCCTGTTAAGAGCGGGAAAACCTTCAAGCCCTCTCCATCAACGTTCGTGCCTGGAATTCGGGCCGGTGAACTCTCAAGTTGTCCTGGGAACCCGGCCTGGATACATGCCCGTGGTAACCACCACTCCCTCTGAGCAGGTGGTAACCCTGCAAGCTATTCCTTACCAAGGGAATACCCCAACCTGATCCTATCATGCCCGGTCCGTGTCCCACGCATTACCTGGAACGTTCTCAGCACTTCAGACGTCCTGGTCAGCTCTTGTCTGTTATGGAGCACAGCGAAGGGGAAGGCTGTCTCCAAACCAGGATCTCCCACAAAAAAAAAAAGGTGGATGCGATCTGTACGGCCTACCAGGCCGGGGGGCTTTCCTTGTAGCCTCATTAACAGACATCTTCAAGAGCTACAGGTTGGGCTACACCTATTACTTGCCAGTTTGCGCATGGAACCAGTGTCAGCTAGAGTTTCAGTCACAAGCTCTGGTCGGGTGTAGAGCTTGCTTAAGCGCTTCCCCTAAAATGGTGATTACGCTTCTAAGTTCAGTAGGTTTCCTGACGCGAACCCTGGACACCTTCTCCATCACTTGGCACTTCTGGACGTGGTGGAGTTCGGCGGAGGAACTCGCTGCAAAATCCCAACACAAGGTATGGTTACTTTACTAACTCTTGGTCGGATTTGTGCCCCGTATGTAGTGGCTCCTTATGTGGCCCCATATGTGTAATTCCACCTATAACTCTCTATGGTGCGGTGTTTCCCCTAATGACAGGTTTGTCTCTAGGATCTGAATTTGGTAGTCTCCCCTAGCGTGAGACCCCCATCAGGTCCCATATCTAATGATATTCACTTTATACCCCCCCTCTGGGCAGGTTGTGAGCTCCGTAGTGCCTTTTTTCCTTCGGGAAATAGTCACTTCCCCAACGTCCGCCAAGACACTCAGCCGCTCCACTGAGGCAGGCCCGGCTGCAGGACACTGCTGTAACAGGTCAGTTCTTGGACGCTGGAAGGTCACGAAGAGGTGAGTCGCACTTATGTTAACACGCTGGCCTGTTACTATCTGCGCCCGGTCACTCGTGACGCGACCAGACTTGTGGCGTGATTTGACGGGGACCCCTAGTGTCGTACACTACTCGACACAACTCGGAGTGTACGACAGATAGGGAACGTCTCGGTTACGTATGGTAACCCTCGTTCCCTGATGGAGGGAGCTGAGACGTTGTGTCTCCCATGCCACAACTCTGGACCGCCTCTGAGTGAGTTGAGACGCTCGGCTCCTCAGATCAGAACGAGTGAGCAGATGCACAGGCTGCCCTACTTGTACCCGGATGGCCGGGGCGTGGCCAGCTGTGAAATCTGCACACCCAATTTCATTGGCCTGTTTTCTATACTGGCAGAGGTGTTTGGGCTCTCAAGAGCGACCCCTAGTGTCGTACACTACTCGACACAACGTCTCCGTTCCCTCCATCAGGGAACGAGGGTTACCATACGTAACCGAGACGTTTCTTACTTAATCCAGCATTTAAACGAACCCCTAGGGTTAAGAAAAGGGTTATGTGTAGTTGACGCTACAGTAGTGTTGAGTCCTAACGTCAGCCTGCGAGAGCACAGATACATGATATTATCATGCAAATGTATTTTAAATATAGTATTAAAAAAGCAGCTACAGAAAACAAGCAAAGAACATTAACATTATCAAAGAACCTCATCACTGATTAGCCTAGCCTAGTGCAAGTTTATGCATTTAAAAAAAAAAAAAAAACACTTATGAGTGTTATAAGTGAAGCTATCCACACTGTATGATGAATAAATCTCTTACCACACACTGCACACGTCTGTGGCGCATTACAGCAGCTTTGACGCGGCCACCGGAGCTGATCACGATCACTCTAGTCAATTCTTGTATTTAAACCTGTCACACTCAGAAGTGTCTCTCCACGCTCCCCCACCCCAACCAAGTTGATCATGAGGGATTGTTCCTATTACAGTATAAATGTGCTAGAATTTACATTTAAACATAAATGAAAAATACATTATATTAATAATAATATTTTGGAATTCAAGAGAATATTTACAAGAAATATGAAGCAACACTTCTCCGTTATGACTGGTACAGTATCACAATATTATCAACACAGCAGAATTTAAACACTCAGTCAGATCAGAGGAAGTGAAGAAACACAGGAAGAGCTGATAGTATTTAAAGAAAGAGTTGTGAGCATATAATGAAGAGGAAGACTGACAGAAAGAGAAAATGGCTGATAAGTGTCATTTGTATCTGCTGGGACTGATCATTCTCTTTTCACTTCTCACAGGTAAACACATTTCTACATGCTCTTTAAAATCATGTGAAACAGTTCAATTCATATCTGCATACAAAAGTTTATATAAAATGTATATATGAAAAACGAACATTTCATATGGATATTTCATAATGATCACTCAAATGTTCTTGTGTTTCAGGTACCAGTGGAGTGGATGATGCTCATGTGTTCATCAGTTCTGGTGAAAATGTCCGTCTGCCCTGTAATAATGCTCTTCATGACTGCAAATCAACTACATGGACCTATAACAGTCATTCAGGAGCAGTTGAGCTGATTGGTTCAGGGATAAAGAAGAAAAACACAGAGAGACATGAGAGACTGAGTCTGGGGTCTGACTGCTCTCTGAACATCAAGAACATCAAAAAAGAAGATTATGGATCTTATACCTGCCGACAATATGTGAATGGACAACAACAAGGAGCTGATGCACATGTTTATCTGCATGTTCTGCATGGTAATTTCATGATTATGTTGTCAATTTAACTAAATTTAAATTCTCTATTTAATTTTAGTTATTTTGTGTTTCAGTCTCTTTATCATCCTCACAGACTGAGATCAGTGCAGGCAGCTCTGTGACTCTCTACTGTCAGTTGTTGTCATATTCATATACTAGACCTTCTTGTGATGATTGGATCCATTCTGAGGGAATTCAGCTGTTCTGGGTGAATCAGGCTGGTGTTAAACTGACATTATCAGACATTAGATATCAGATATCAGCTCCAGGACTCTGTATGAGAACTCTGACTGCAACACTCCTGAATGAAGATGACAACAGAGAGTGGAGATGTGAAGTTACTCACAGAAATCAAGTCAAGACCTCAGTCACATATACTGTCAAGAGTTCAGGTGAGAAAATCTCATGACTTGTTATGGAAGAGTCTCTGAGTCTCTGTTTAACCAGTAAGTTTGTTTTGAAATGTTTTATTTTGTTTAAAATGAAACAAAGTCAGACTTCTGGTGCTCATGGTTAAAAGTGACCAGCCTATGAAAAACAGCTTATACATCTCTTGTTATGCTATGTAGTCATCAAATATTGGAATAAAAGTTTTCGCCAACAAGTTTTTTTTTTTTTTTTCTCAATTAGGACAGGTTTTGTATTTATTTTTTAAATTCATTGTTCATAGGCATATTTGATCTGAGGGTAAAGTTAATCTTGTGAAATAGTTTACATGAGTGTGTGTGTACCTGCATTTATCACGTTATGGTGACCAAATGTCCAAATGGACATTTTTTTTTAGGTCCCCATGGGGAAACAGGCTTCTAAATCATACAGAATGAGTGTTTTCAGAAAGTAAATGTGTCTTTCTGTCTCCTGTGATGGGTAGGTTTAGGTGTAGGGCGACAGAAAATACAGGTTGTACAGTATAAAAACCATTACGCCTATGGAATGTCCCCATAAAACATGGAAACACAACGTGTGCATGTGTGTGTGTGTGTGTGTGTGTGTGTGTGTGTGTGTGTGTGTGTGTGTGTGTGTGTGTGTGTGTGTGTGTGTGTACTTGTTTTTGCTACATTGTGGGGACCAAATATCCCCACAAGGATAGTAAAACCTGACATTTTTGACGTTGTGGGGACCGGCTTGTGGTCCCCATGGGTACAAAAGCTTATAAATCATACAGAATAAGTTTTTTTGAGAAAGTTTTCTGTAAGGGTTAGGTTTAGGGGTAGGGTTAGGGTAAGGGGATAGAAAATACAGTGTGGAGAGCATACAAACCATTGCGCCTATGGAGAGTCCCCACAAAGATAATAAACCAGCTCTCATCTTCAGTCTATTCTGGGTTCAGAGATGATCTCTGATCTAATGTGGTCAAACTAACTGTTCTGAGTAACATGTTTTCAAATCTCAACAGTGAGATCACAGCTCTGAAAGATGTAAAATAGCTGTCAATCATTATAAGAACCACTACACAATTATTGCCATTAAATGAAGCAACACGAAGTATAACGTTAATGTGTCTCTGGCCGTCCTCAACTGAAGCACAGGCTCCTCTGTAGACTCTCTCTATCAGCCATTATTGTATGGATTTTGCCCCTGGCCTTATAATATGTGTAACCCTGGTTCACTAAATGGGAACATGTTGCTGCATTGCTTCATCATGGAAAATCTGAGGAGAGATGGTGCAAGCACTGGGGGTTGTAACAGTATGTAGCTGAGACATTTTCATGTATTAATATAGTTCACTCAGGTCCAGTACATATTTATCTTTTATGTGATGTGAAGTATTAAGATGTTATATTTATACAGTATGTTCGTTATGTTTGAACTGAACTAACATATATAATCACAGATCCAGCAGAAAGTGAAGTCAGTAGGACTGATGGATCATTATTCAGTCTTTACATGCAGTTCATTAATGCTGAGACAGTCAATCAGCTGTGCTTTGTCAAGAATTTGTCAGATTTTTTTTTTTTTTTTCTTGATTGTGTCTACCAATTGCAAACCAGAATATATTAAAACAAATTAGGTTCAATATTTCAAGAGCGACACCAACGTGTAGGTTTAAGGTTAGGCTTAATAATTAAGTGCAGGCAATACAATTAAATAACTACATATTTTCTTAAAAAAAAAGATAATAATATACAGAATTGAATTGCAAGTGCTAAAAAATAACATGAGCCACTAATACATACATACAGACATTAATGAAATAATGTTTCATTAATGAAAATGAAAAAACTTCAGGGTCCTAGATATGCGGTCCTGAAGTTGCAGCCTCCGGTTGTGCAAGAATACCCTTTTCCTCACTTCCTGCTGGTTTTACTGTTGTACACATTCATAAAAAAAACTTCAATCTAACATAACCACGCTCTCACGTTTCCCACTGGTGTGAGGGGTTAGTGTGCTCTGCTCCTTTTGGGATTGAGAGCAGCACGGTGAAAGCAGTAGATGTGTTCAACTTGAAGCACGGCTACAGACGGCGGTCAGTGAGATTAGCTGAGAGCAGTTGGGAGTGGAGTTGAAAACAGAGGCGTCAATCCAGACACTAGGCTTTTTGAGATGATACACGTTTGTATTAAAGTAAAAATGGATTATAAATACACTTTTCACATGGAATTAAATAGCAAGTACTTTGAGTTTTTATGTATTTTATGTGTTGCACACTATGTATGAATTTGTATGAATGCCCTACACCTAACCCCACCCCTAAACCTACCTGAAACCTACCTAAACCTACCTCACTGAAAACGTACGAATTCGTACAAGTGAGATCAAAAAATACATATGCACGTGTCTTTATTTATACAGCTGTATATAGAGTAAATAATGCACAAATCTGTACATAAATCTTCTGTTCCAGATTCATACACATTATTATTTAAGTTTTTATTTAAATGTTTTTCTGTTCTCATGTCAGATATGTATGCATGTATGTACCAGGAGCACCTTTAAAAAAAAACAAAAAAACAAAAAAAAACACACACACACACACACACCTGGCAAATAAAGCTATCTCTGATTCCGATTATTTTAGTCTATTTTACAGTCTTCTCCATCACAAGACAGAACTCAGCTGACTTCTGTTTTTCCCAGTAGTGCTGGCCAAAAAAATTTCCAGTGAAACTGAACCAGGGTTAAAGTCTTTATACAGACAGACATTGTGTCTGCTTGTGGGATTCTGACTCTCAACATTTTTCAGGCAGAAACATTAAAAAACATGACCAAATCAGTTGTTGAATGAGAAGTCATTATTTTTTTATTTTATTTATTTTTTTTTTTGCAAGCCAGCACTTTACTGATAGTCAAACCTTTATGTTTACGGTTTGTTCTGAATCTCTAATGTTAATTCCTGAAAACACGAAACTCCACAGACTCTCATCAAGCTTTGTTTTGTAGATTATTTCTACCTTTTTGGGAACAT